>OMLI01092476.1:9621-52502 GCA_900302605.1 Rondeletia loricata
AAGTTGCACTGATTGGCCTAAGGGGGGCGCCACAATGTTTAATTGTCTGTACGTCATGCATAATATATTGGACACCAATGAATGGCACCTCCTCTTCCCCTTTCCCTGCCGCATACTATCAAGAAACATGAGGTAACATATTTTGTACGTATTGCCCCACTACAACCCTGCATCATTTGTGGGGGACGACATGTTTACTTGTTATACTTGGCAGCAGTGCTGGCGAGCATGTCTGAATTGACTGTGATAGTAAACTTTATAGGCCAGCTGATAGCACTATTGGTTACTAGAACTCTCATGCTTGAGTCTGTGATGGTAACACCTACTGCAGATGGCAGTAATTGACTACTTTGGCTCTACATACTATTGGCATAATAGCACCCCCTAGTATTGTAATAGATGTATATGTGCAAGCTTTATATATCTCTCTTTCTGTGGAGGAATCATTTTCATGGTGTGTTAAGATGGTAATGTATAACAATGGATTGATCAATGTCTTTTGATAATAAATGTTTACCATTTTATTTGCATGATCTCGTGATACAAATAAACAGGAGTTATCTTTATTCCAGTACTTGATGTTTGCAAGGAATCATGGGTAATGTTAAGTGGAGAATTTCCTCGGATTGGCTACTTTTATTTCCCGTTCCTAGCAGTTGTAGTTGTGATAGTGCAAACGTGCTTTGGATTTTGTATATTTTGTGGATTGTAAGCACATTTGGTCCACTATCTGATGAGATAAGAACGTGAATATGGTAGCAATGTTGTCTTTGTTATCTGTTTCTTCAGTAGATACAGTATAGTCACTGGACAAAAATAGCTTCATCTAGTTAGATTTGCAAGACTGTATGCTAATGACGTCATCTAACATATTTCTAGTCCAAACGCTTTGTCCTCTCAATAAAAAGTATTGCTAAAAGATTAGAGGAGCTGTCTGTATCAATGACAGTCAGAAAACACAATTATTATTAAATTACTTGCCAAGACACTCACAGCTGACAAGCATGTACGGTAACTAGCACTAGTTTTCACTTGTCTATACTTTGTGGAACCACTATAATTTTTATTAATTAGTGCCCACCATAAATCCATAACATGTCATGAGTTTGTCATAGATTTTCCTGCTAGCATTGAAACTTTGACTGCTTATTTTGAGTGATTACTTTAGGCATTGGTAAAAGTTTTAAAGGATGGCATCAGTGTCACTGTGAAACCTTGGAAGGTCACTGTTAAGGTAGTGATATTAGTTGTTAGACTTAATCGCATTTTATTTGTAAAAGACTTAAAGGCTTTATTATTGGTTTGTACTCCATATCTCCAGTTCATATTTGAAGAAATCCAAAAGTTTTCAGTTGCTTTAAATTTCAACAGGAATTTTAAGGGTCTAGGGGAGGGGAGAAAATTATTTAATAATTGATGATTTTTACATGATATATATCAGTTAGGATGATTTTTTACATTGATCCTACAGTACATAGATTCTAACTTGAGCTATATAATGCTACTACTACGATTACTACTACTACTAATAACAATCTCTATTTATATAGCACTATATAAACACAGTAACAAAGCGCTTTACAAAGGATAACACGTACAGATGCTGTTCAGTCCCACGGCGCCTAGCTAGACATCCTCTAGAGGCCATCTCACAAAGTGTTGATGACTGACTGACTGACTGCCTCCCTGCCTGGCCTGAATATGCCTCTTGAGAAAAACAACCAGCAGAAGCAATAAAAACAATAAATATAAAAGCAAGGCAGGAGTCATAAAAGGCAGGTCAAAAAGAATAAAAAGTCATGACATAAAACAGCCAATAGGAACCTGCCTGAGGACCTCAGGCTGTGATCCGGCTCATATGGGGTTAAAAGGGCTGTGATGTAGCTTGGTACCAGACCCATCCGTGCCGTAAATGTGATCAATAAAATCTTAAAATCAATTCTGAAACTAACAGATAACCAGTATAAATATGCTTAAATTGGGGTGGGTGTGATCTTGTTCCAGCAAGAATCCCAGCTCCTGCGTTTTGTACAAGTTGAAGACGAAAGAGAGACTTTTGACTGAGGCAGGAGTACAGAGAGTTGCAGTAGTCTACTTGAGAGAAGATAAAAGCATGGATGACTTTCTCCAGGTCACTGAAGGATGAAAACTGCTTAATGGAAATATTCCTCAGTTGAAAGAAACAAGATTGAACAACTCTCTTAACCTGCTTGTCAAAGCTCAAATTAGCATAAAAAAAGACAACTAAGTTTCTAGCCACTGGCTTTACATTGACAGACAGAATACTTAGTTCATGGTGAATCAATTTAATGGAGTTGGGTGGGCCGAAAAGGGGTATTTCTGATTTGGTTTCATTTAGCTATAAAACTCTGCGCCATATTGCACTTACTATGCAAGACATGTGTGACTAAAGAGAAAAAGTATTATTTGGTGGAGACAGCAAAGAAATATCAACAAACACAACCCACTTCATTCAAAAAGATGGCACTTCAGTCAGAACAGAATCAGCGTCTTCATCGCTCTGACGAGTTGTTGGTTATGTTATAGTAGCTTCATGCACTGGTATGGCAGTAAAGTTAGTCATATGGCAAGCCCTTCTCAACAGTCAGATTTGATCTTAATTGAGCTTTTATTGGAGATTCTATATTGGCACCTGAAATGGCACTGATCATTTCCTCTTGGAGGGTCAGATGATCACTCAGAATCCTTATACTAGTAATCAGTGAAAAACAATGACCATCCCTTCTATATTTGAGTAAATATGTAATCTTCTGAGACAATTATCAAGCCTCAAATACAGTACAACAGAATTCAGAGCGTTGACAATGTGAACTGATGCAAAGTTATATGTGTATCATGTGTCTATTGCAGACAACTGGTCTGCATCATAGCCCTCTTAGCAGTTCAGGAATGAAGAATCTAAGTGTCGACCTACATAAGTGAGTCCATCTCTCTCTGCAGGTGTCTAAGGACAAACTTACATGGCTATAGGAAGAAGTCACTTGCAGCTTAATAGCCTAGTGTAGGTTTTACAGCATTAGTATACCACAGAGAGCAAGAGAGTCAACTGCTCTGCTAAATAAAGCAGATTGTTGAGGCATGTTATCCACAAATTGATTATGTGTCACTTGACAAGGTCAAATATTTTAACCAAGATGCCTGAAGTCCCTGAATGCTCAGCATAGCAAACAGTCATGTGTTCTCTGTTGGCCTGGCTGGCTGCTTACACAGCTATAAATGAAGACGCCTGGGACTACTTAAATGGGAGTACACTGGCCTGAATTAGCAACTCAGCTGAGGTACAGCTGCAGAGATGAGATATTTTAGTAATCAGGTGGATCTACCAAGAACATTGAGGTCTGCAGAAATATATCAGTGGTGGAGAAATAGGAGCAGCATCTTTTCCTAGAATCACATTGACATAATCACCATTCAAACCATTCAAGCTTCTGGAAATGTCCGTAGCTAAATCATCTTCTTTTAATTGCCAGCTTACTATTGCAGTTGTTTCTCTTGATGATGTTAGTGTTAGCACTTTTCTCTTTTTGCTGTTTAAGATGAAAACGGCATCGCTGAACTCATTTCCCAAACTGTTTACCTTTGCATCGTGGACCTTAAAGCACTACTTCACTTTGGTGAAACATTTCCCTTTTCAACATTAATTCCCCCATATGAATTCATGAACAGCCAGCTACCATTATTGGCTGTCCCTGATATCCTTTTGTGATGTTGCTCACTTGCCAGTATGTGGGCTAACAAATCATACAAACCATGGTAATGTGATTACATTATTTTTTTTCTGTGTCCCTGGCCGTATTTTTCAAGAAGTAATGTCACCTGCCTTCAGTTACTGATCACAACAGTCAGACAGAAAGGCTGGACTGGGAGGGATAGTTTCCCAGTGGCAGAGGTGAACTGTTCATGAACTCATATTGAAGTATATGTTCTAAAAGGTTCTACCGAAGTCAAATATTTTCTTTCACAGTGACCTGTGTAGTGTCCTGCTTGTTCATGGCATGCTACATTTTATCCTTGGATACTTGCAAATGGATATAATCTTCAGAATAATAACAACCACATTATATAAATTCTTTGTTAACAAAGTTACAGCACATTAAATGCAATAAATTGCTATTTACCTCTCTATTTCAGGTGGGTTTTCAAAGGATCATGTGGTGGAATCTGTGTTTCAAAATAAACTGGTAAGTACATGCTGATTATTTCAATAAAAGAACACAATTGCTGTATTGTTTTAAACATACTGCATGATTATTGAAATCGACTTCCTCAGATTGACATACCCAGGTGTTATTAGTAACATATGGTCTCCTATTTGTCGCAATATTGCCAGGACTAGTACATGATTGGTACAAGAATCACAAGGTGGTATGGAGTGATGCAGCATGCGTTCATAATTTGTTTTTCAATGGGGTAAAGCTGAACTTGAAATGAGTGTTGATTGCATTTTGAACTAAAAGGAGCAATGTGTGTGTGTGTGTGTGTTATGTGTGCCGTGTTATTATTATTATTATCATAAGCATAAACCAAAATGTGACCGTCTCTGAAGAGGTGTTATGATTCAGAGGCACAGTTGTATGTCTACATACCGTCTTAACACCTGAAACTGTAGCTCAGATGTGTGAAATGCTCTGAAACTATTGCTGGGTGTGATTACCAGTCAAATTAAATCTGAGATGTCAGTTACATGTGTCAGTGCTTCCACTCCTACACGTGGCAGGTTGTAGGGAGTGACAAGCGTACTGTCGAAACCCTGATTATTTTCCAGTGTGAAACAGAATAACTGACACAAACTAGTATTTGCAATAGTGTAGTCTTTGTTATTTTTCTTTAGATTTACGTGACTTTGTTTTGTGTGTGAATTTTGATGTTGAAATTGCCACCACATTGAAATTGTATCATCATTGTATAATCATGAAATCAATTAATTTAAGTATTATTTAGAAGGACCATGAGAGTCTGCTAAATAAAAAATGCTCTCTGTAAAATTTCAGGAAAGTGCAAACTCTGGTGAATAATTATTAGGTCTTATTGTCTCCAGCATTGTTGCTAGCCACCCGCTGACCATCTTTTCGCTAAACAAACTATCAAAACAGATTGTGCATCTATGATTGGCTATGCTCCTCTGGAAAAGTTATTTCCCAGCTTTAAGGTTTAAGGTCTGATCAAGACACCATACAGTAGTTTGAAAGCACTGTAGTGGAGCAAATTGGTGTTCTATGCTGATTATTTTTTCAAAGAAGAGCTTCATTATTGATCCCTTCTGATTCATGATAAAAAATTTAAACATTTCATTGGTTTAGGTCTAATAAAGTGCATCTTCAACCTTAAGAATTTCAACTGTTCAGTTCATATTAGTGAACATTCACTATTGTCTCCCATATGAAGATATGAGAAAGATGAATGTATCCACTCCCTTATGTCAGCTCCATTGAGAATGATTTGGAAAATATTATTTTGGATGAATTTCTGGGTATAAGTGTACGTTCTCTGATTCAGAACACATGATACAGCCTGACTATATAGAAAAGCTCATTTGAATATAAAACTTCAAACAAGCAGCCCATGAGGCCACAAAGTGAGTCTCTTATCCTTTATCAATGTGGCAATTCCCGACTCTACATCTTCATGACATCCAAAATTGGATTTACAGTTTTAGAGTTTCTAGCTTTGGGTATTTTGTCATGTTCACAGATATTGAACGGACTGCCTACGGCTATAGGAATGACATGTGTGAATTCTTAAATTGAGTGGCATTCCCCTTTAAATGAGCCATGGGAGCAACTCCATCTGAATTCCTGGAAAAGGAATTTGGTTTAAAGGAGAGCCAGGCTTCAGCTACTTAAGTCTTCATCAGGACCAGCAGGTGAGATTGCTGTGCCCCATCAAAGGCTGGATGAAGCACTAAGTCACAAGCTGCAGATGTGCAGGATCCCAGCCTGCTGCTCCATCTCTACAGATCAAGCCTCCGTATTATCCCGTTTTAGTCAGGTTATGGACCATTTCCTCCACTAAGGGGCAGAATATGATCACTGATACTCTAATCCCTCACTCAAAGGAATGATACATTAAAAGCCATATTGGCTAATGTGGCCACTTTAGCCCCACTGAATAGCTGGTGATGATAATGAGGATAATAATAAATGGATGAACAGTGGCTTACTGTTTCATAATTTTCATGTGCAGAGTTGTCGTTACATCAAACCCAAGAGTTCAAAATGTAGAAAGGTACTAAATGTTTCCATATCAGAAAAAAAAATCTGGTCTTAACTCCATGCAATTCTGAATAGAGCATTTATTGATGTATAATAATCTCATTTTTGAGTGCATATTCTACTATGAAATTCTGTTATATATGCATTAGGGGAATATTGTAGTGCTCTTCAGTTATTTGTACCAGAGTTATTTGTGCATTTATTCTTCATACAGCAAACCTTAATTGAATAACATTTTGACCATATTACCAGACCAATAAAAATAGACGAGTGCAAAGTACATTTTGCGTCATATTTTAGCATTGATGCTGGTGCAGCCAAGTCTAGAGGAGCCTGTAAGAACAGAATGGTCTTGTATTTGGCCCTCTGAACATTTCACAAGTTCAAACAACCTCCATCCTTGAAGGGTTTGGATTAGTGAGGTTCTATTGTACATTCGCTTTGAGGCAGCTAAACCTTTCTGTGATACCTATCTAAGGTTGAGCTCAGCACTTTCCTCATTAATTTTCCATTTATTCTCAGAGTCGGATGTGATATTTTAGAGATTTGAGCATGTGGGGCACAGGTTAGGTGCAGTTATGCTGACGGTGGGCTTTTATAGATATGCTCAATAGTATAGGCTTGTACATGTAGAAAGTTACATAGTGATTAACCTTCATTTCAGTCCCCTCAGTGATCTCTGGGAGGGAAATCCTCCTGCAATCAGCTACTGTCAGGCATATTTCTCCACCTTGATAAATGACCTTCGAAATGATAGATCAGAGGCATTCTTTCATCTTATGCTTTTGAAGCATTTGTTTGCCCTTTCAGGCAGTTCAAATGCTTCCTTAAACTACATCCTATTCTGTTTTACTCTTCGGTTCCTAACAGTGCTAAGGCCCCTACTAATTCAATGGTATCTTATCATTTTGGTTATGACAAATTATTTGGAATCTCATCACTGTGCTGTGATGTTACACAGTGAATGTTTTATTACCTTAAACAGAAAGTAGCAATCACCATATGACCAATCACATAAGATTATGATGATTGAAGTAGGGTTGTCATAGATAACGTGCATCTTGTTTGTCACGTTAAGTCATGAAGTTTATCTTGTGCCCTGATAGTTGTGCCAGTCTTTTGTGTTTTGAGCTAGTTTCAAATGTGGCTGCAGGTGCCATCTGTTGGTGGTATTTGGAACTGGAAGGTGTTTGGTTTATTACAGTAATGATTTGCAGGAGACACATCTGATGACTTAACAAACTCTAAATGAAAACAGAAATAAAATATATAGATTTTTCTATGGCATTCCACCTCTGTTTGTGGTTGGAGGGGAAAATCAAGCCCAGATAAAACCAAATGTATTCATCATTTGGTTTTATTTCTCCTTCAAGGTAAAACATAAACAAGTTGTTTCTTAATCTAGATATGGTCAGAAGCTTGTTTAGACATAAGAAAACCATGGAAACCAGAGGAGGAGATGTAGAGCAGTGTCTGTGTATGCGCATGTGTTCGTTTGTTTATTTGTTCAATCTTGGCATGGTTTCAGTGATAGAATAGTTGAAGGTACGTTGGAGGGTTTGAAATAATGCGTTCATTGTAAGTTAACCAAGTGTTCCCTTCTAACAAGAGAGTGAAATCTAAAATAAAATCTTATTCAACTGCTAATAATATGAATGAAAGGAATGAAATATCAAATCTCACATAATTATTAAGTACCATTTAATTAATTAAATGTATTTATGGCATAATTTTCCAGGTATTATGCATAGAAGTTTAGCACTATTAGGGTTAGTACTATTTGTATTATTTACTGTCACAGCAGGATAGTACCAAATAATCCTTTTATCTAAAATGGAGCATGATTGATAAATCTACTAAATCAGGGACATAAGTTTTACTGGAGTACCTGGTATTTTCTGTGCATTTGTCGCATTTGTTTCAAAACAATGGCAGCTAAAAAAAAAATTCCTCAAAAAATGTCATTTTTGAACCCCTTTGATTTGGCCCGATTTGTTTTGATGTGAGGAGTGAGTGGTTTTTAAAATCTCCTTAACTCCCCAGGCCTGGCCCAGCCTCCCACATGGCTAATGACCGTAGCCTAGCCTATGTTGAATAATACAGACGCTCACAAGGTGGAAGTGGGGAGGAGGGCCTGTGATGAGTGGCAAGGGTTAGACATCGGCTCCCTCTCCACGGTATCCCTCCATTGATAAGATTGTATTAATTGGTATGAATAGAGAAGGGTTTTCGCTCTCTCCTTGTATACATTTACCATTATACTCATTAGCTTCCCGTTGCCTCCCAGCGAGTTTCTCCTTCACATCCCCCGGGGTCTCCTGGGAGGCAATTTGCATCTCTCCATGGTGTCTCTCTGGGGTTATTGAGGAAATATTAGCCCCTTTTCTTCTTTGGCCGACCCTTTGATTTATTTGGAGCTGGAGCTGATAGAGTGGCACTCACATGTTAATGACTGGCGCTGATGCAGGCCCCTGGTGCAAGACAACTCATTGATCCAGGTTGAAAAGGTACAATTGACAAGCAGTACTGAATAATCGTCTTACATGCATCCGTGTGTGTGTGTGTATGCATGTGTGTGTGTGTGTGTGGACCTTGAGAAATGACGAGGGAATCCCAGTGCTGTCAAGGCTAGTGTGCTCAAGCTGTCCAGTTTTCTGATTCCTGATAGTTAGATAAATAGGCTTTTGTTAGGATTGCTAGCTCTCTCTTCACTGTATGCTGTGCTAGTAATGTCAATGGTTGTGCATCTTTGACCCCTTGTGGTCATGGTGCTGCTAATGTTGGCCAGTTTTAGGAGTTGAAACTCAATCTGAGGCTGCAAATGACACATATAATCCAGTTCCTGTTTAGAGTTGTTTTTTGGTCTAATAATATAATTCATGGTGACTATTGAGGAATGAGTTAGTCTTTGGTTGCTATATAGTTAGTGACTGTGAGGGCCCTGTTCCCTGCATTCCCCTCCATTCCTGCCATGCACTCATATTATGTTTTAAAGAAAGATAATGAGAGATTTCATCCTAATATCTGCAATGCTTGACATGTCTCCAAATGTAAGCTCATTGATGTCTGCTCGGCAATGTAGAGCCTGTCCTCAATTTGGAGAGGAGTTTGACACCGACTCCCTTTCATCTGATTGGTCACATGTCTACAGCAAAGTGGCAGCAACAAAGTTGGATATTATATTTCCCATCTCAACCGGAGAGGAAAGCATCTGAGCACACCTAATCATAGCAACAACGTCTGTCTTGCTTAGTCTCTGTGTATTTATGGTAATAATAACATTTAATAAAAGTCAACATCCTAACTGCCGCTAAACAAAAATACCCACCACCGCAATCACTGCATCTTGTCTGCATACTTATAACAGATTAGAGGTTATGTATATCAATTTCACAACTCATGCATATGGCTATGAAGGGGAAAACAGGAAATGGAAATGTGCCATTTCAACAAGCATGCACAGCTTGCCAAAAGCAGGCAAGTGGATAGTGCTTCTGGTGATGGTTTGGCTTGTTTTCCTTCCAGTGCTGGGAGATGAGAATGCATGTATCTTAACAGAGCAGATATGATGTTTATGAGAGCCATCTGCTTGGCAGCCCTCCTGTGCCCACTGCCCTCCTCAACGTGAGAGCAGCCTCATTAAAACGGTCACATGCCTGAGAAATTTCTGTCTGCTGTTTTTTTTTTTTTCCCGTAAAAGGAGTAGAGTTTAAAACTAACAAAGCCTTGGGAAATCCCCATCAGACATCCCTCCCTTAATCCATTTAATTTTGAAAGGTATTGTTTAAAGCTTTAAAGTTTATATCGTTTAATCCCCCTCCAACACTACGGGCAGCAAATGAGGCCATGTCAGCAGCTTGAACAGATATAATCTACTCCACACAACAGAAAATCCTCCTTCAAGACAAGGTTGCATAGGCTTCCTGTGAACTCGCCGTTTGATGTTTCTACCTGCTATTGAACATGACTTCTGTCTTAACCCAACTGTCACTCGCTCCCTGTCCCCTTTTATCACTCCGAATGTTCTCGCTTCACCTTTTTTCTTCAGTAAATCTACCATCACAGACATTTCATTTATTCCCCTCTTTTTAAGGAGAGGGGGGCAAGAAGAGGTTTGTGGTGCGAGGTGTGTTGTAAGATTTTTCATTCCGAGTGATGAACCTCGGCCAAAAGGTTTGGTCAGGATGTATTGTTTTGTTTTGTGAGATTCAGACAGACTCTTGCCTGTGGTTCAACGGCACCACTCTGACCAGTTTAACCCATATCCTCATTCACTGAACTTTCCACTGGTGATGCTCTCCACATGTCCTTTTGTAGTTTGTGTCTCCTTTGGAAACCACTGGATGTGCATGTGCTCATGAAATGTCCATGGTGTATACCAACCCCCCCCCTGCAGTGATTATTTTCTGTCATTTCTATACTAGCACTACTCCCAACAATACTTATTTGTGAACATTTTATTCTTGAATCACTTAAATGTACATACTTTCTTATTATTATAAAATTATGCATTATTATTATTTAATTTGTTGTTTAAGTTTGTTCTTACTATAAAAAATAGATATACCAAAGGCACTCATACATTTCCTTTTAGTATATAATTTGAGTCAAATAAATCCAGTGTATCTCGTTATTCAAGCAGTAAATTACATTGTTTAGTTATCAAAGGCTTTGTGTAATTACATTTGCACAATTCAGGATGACAGGGCTGATAGTGTCTGCTCAAGACACCGGCATATATAATCACAGCCAAAATCCCATTAGGGAGAATGGAGTCCATTATTATGGAAATGACCTTTGGGTGACAAGAATTCAGGGGATAAAAGAGTATGTAATCCAGCCAAAGACGTTGTGTGAAACCACCCTCTTTATTTTCTGTGCAAACTTAAGAAACGTTGGGTGTTTTGTGAAGCCGTTGTTGTTGGTTCAAACAAAATTTACAGAGTCGTTCTGTGAAATATGCTAGGAAGTCACACTGATGACTGAATGATTCGGCTTGTGGTATATTGCTAATGTCCTCCTGCTTTTCTGGTGTTTGGTTCTATGTGGGTAACTGCAGGGCTAAGATACCAGAAGAAGAACTAAACGCCTTTTTTTTCTCTGTGGCACTGAGAGAACATACTCACCTTGGGATTACTGGAGTGTCAAGCTGAATCTCTGTGTGTTTGTTTTGAGCCATGCTTTGATACTCTCACGCTAAAGAGGCAGCTTCATAAATTCACATTGTGTCAAATAAATCAATAGATCGCATTAGCTGAGGAAGTTGTGTAGTGCAGTACTTGAGGGGCCGTGGCCCCCCTTGTTTAGACATTTCTCTAGCAAAGGCGATGGCGGAGGGATGTAGGGATGGCTGTTGATCCATACAGACAGCTCCAGCAGTTGAAATTGTTTGGCTGACTGGTCCCAGTTGGTCTTTAGCACTGTCTCCACGGTGCTGCCAGCCTGGGTCTTCAGTCGAACTGGAAGAAGGAATTTGCTCAGACACTCCCACCCTTATAAGCCTACAGCACCAAACCCTTCCTTCTCCACCCGTTTGCTATATAATGCCTGACCTTTGCACTCAGTTTCAATGTGATAGAAGCAGACTGTTGACGTCGGCTTCTCTCCTGTTCTAGGGACACAATTTTAGCAATATCTCCATAGATGGGCACATGGACAATTACTTACTCAGTTACTTTGATTCTTGTTGCAAATGAGCCAGGTTTTACAGGTTGATGTTATTGCATTTCTAATAAATTAGATTGTGCACAGTGGAGAATGACAGGAGAGATGAAACAGAAGAGGGCATGACATGCCCTAAGGTTATGAGCCAGGCTCGAACCCATGGTGATGTGAGTATATGGCACGCATCTCAGCCCAACAACTCACTAGAGCACCCTGCATGAGATCATTTTGAACTTTGACACTTCGATGAGATGATTTCATGTTGCTGTCTGTGAAGTATAAGAAAACATTTTGTAATATTATGATAAAAGAGTAAATCAGATTGTTATGTACGAGAGAAAGGTTTATCTATAGGATCTACAGAATAATTACGATAATAAGCAAATATCATCTTACTGTTTTTTCCGCAGTATCCTCAAGATGAGGTGTAAAAGAGTGTTGCTGCGGGTGCTAAAAGACAAAAAATGAAATCAAAGAAAGAAAAAAGGCCCTTCCATACATAACTGAGAGGTGTTATAGTATGTGCTCTCTTGTCTAACAGCACACGATGATGCTCCTACTAAATTTCATTTACCAAGCTGTAGAACATGGCGAATGTCTTGTGGAAAGTACCAGGCAGGGTTAGTAAAAGCTCATAGCAGATCGATCTGTGCATACAGCTTAAATGTATTAAAGCTCATAATCCCTGTAAATATCTTCAGGCAAGGCAAAGTCAGCCTTTTAACATCGACTAAATGAAGAAGAAGCATTGACTAAATAGAAGCAAATACATTTTTAAAAATAGCATTTCTGTTGAACCCTATTCGTTATATATGGAACCGAGTTGTGTGAGTTGGCTGCTAATGAGGCTTGTACATTTTGAACCTAGATTTTGATGGCTTTGCCGCCCTGCTGTTTGGGGGTATAGCAGTGAAGTTCGCTTTAAATGTAAAGCGTCTGTTCTCCCTTCGAACCTCTAACACCACAACAGATGGGGAGAATATGGAGCTCGGAAGGTTTTACCTCAGAGGTGGTAACAGTGAAGCCACTCATTAACACTGAATTTACCACTTCGTTAGCAACACAGCTTCCTGTAGAGAGCAACCAGCACTGGATGTCAAATCCACTGAGCATACATTTGAGACTAGATCAACTCTGGGCACATAATCTGTTATAAGCTGCAGCATACACATGTTGCATTGTCAAATTTGGTTATATTACTATTTATTTCCATCAGTTTTAGTGGATTGTGTTAATAAAGTTATAACCAAAAAACTATTGAATGTGACTTAGATTCAACCTTCCCTAAATTAATTAGTGTGCGTGTGTGTGTGTGTGCGCACACATGCATGTACGTGCATAGATGTATGTTTCTTTGTGTGTCTGTGTTTGTGTGTGTTTTAGACAGAGAGTGTGTGCCTGCCAATTTGTCAGGATTCAAGTAACAACAGTCTCATGCTGGGATCTGTGTTGGCACCATCACAGAGTGATAAGACGGAATATGATCTCATTGGAAGTGTACTTTGTTCCCATGGAAATTGGTCAATTTTAGCAGACGACTGAGAACTTTAGGGGGAGAAGCAGGAAGGTTGTATCCCAGAGGTGTGCCCACATAATTAAGCATCCTCGCCAGGGTATTCAGGGCTAACAGCAGGGTTTGTTGTGAATAGAGGTGGTGAAAGAGGGTGTTGGAAAATCATAATGCAGCACAGAATAATACCACTCTCATTTTATGGAGCGGTGGGAATACACCCAAAACTATTTTTTTAACGGCAGCCCATTGTCAGTGTGAATGAGGAAAAAAAGTGCTATATTTTATTACACTGGTTGTGGAAATGTTTTCTATATTGTAATTTTACATCTGCATTATTTATTTTGGCAAATTACCTTTACATGTTGGCGTAATGCACTTGATGAATAAAAGTGAATATGATTGTCATATTGACTCAGTCTTTTTCATGGCATGCTTGAAATGATTTAACATAATGGAGAACGCTTAATAATTGTGTGATATTCTTGTGATATTCCAGAAATGATTGCTACTATGTCTGATCTGAAGCCAAATGCACAAGAGGACAAAGACGTGGAATCGGTGTCTGACAGCCCAGGTCCTACTCAGGAGCCATTACAGAGTCACACATCCTCCCTGAAGAACAATGCTGCAGGTCTGTCCTCAGATGAACACGAAAACCCTTTAAATGGAACCCAGCCGAATCCATTTGTATACAGCAGTGTCCCTGCTGTTCCCCATGCAGGCAATTCATTGCCTTCAGGAGCACTTGTTAATGGACCTGGTTCACACCCCACCTCAGAGGTACGCTGTGTTCTGAACAAAGGCAGTTTATCCAACAATGTCCTGGATACCGAGTGGCAACCAGAGAAGGACATGAGCCCTCGGGTGTTACCACCACCTAGTGAGCTTCAATCAGACGCTTGGAAGAACACAGCAGGGCTTGTCCTAAAAACACTGGCCACACAGCCTGGTGTCAACACGCCACTGTCTGACTCTGAAGAGAATGAGTCTAAACTGCGCTGTTCCACACTGTCAGGTGACAGTTCAGACCAAATGCACATTAGCCGATCCTTGATGAACAAGACAATGAAAACAAGATCTCCACGGGACATAAAAACAGAATGGTCAGAGAGCTCCTCAGATGATTATGACGATACTGAAGTGATCAGATGGGATTCACCACAAGAGCTCAGGCACTCCTTGTGGAATGACCACGCTGTTGACAGAAGCCTGGAGAAAAAGACCAAAGTGATGCCTCATTTAATGAGCCAAAGAGAGAGGAAGCACAATACACATGCAATGGGCATTCCAGGCTCTCCAGAAAAGGTTAACAACAGCTTAAATCACAAATACAAACGTTTCTGTACTGGTAACGATGTTGACGATTTTGACATAGCCAACAAACATGTTTCTTTGGGTACAAAGTCTGATTTTAGATATTATGTTGCGCCATGCAAAGATAATTCCAGAAACGCAGCTTTAGACACTGAGCACCATATTTATAGCACAGCAGAGAAAGGTTGTAATGAGGAAAATGACCCTGAAGACTATTTTCGTGCAAAACTGGAACAGTTGAAGACAGAACAACCTGAACAAGAGCCACTGTTCTTTCCATGCACAATATGCAATGTTAATTTCAAGGAAAAAATGCATTTGCATAGACATATGATGTATCATTTAGACAGGCATAATCAGGTGCACTATGAGAATGTTCCACAGCCCTTTATATGCAGGGAGTGTGGGCGTTTGTTCTGTGATAGCAACTCCCTCATGAAGCACATCATTATTCACCAAGACAGGCTTGAAAAACGTATGCAGGAAATCAAAGGTCTCAAAAAACGTGAAAATGAAGACAGGGGCGCCACATTACAATGCCCTCAGTGTGTATTTGGATGCAATTGCCCTAAAACCTTTGTCCAGCATGCCAAAACACATGATAATCTAAAGCACTACTACTTCTGTGAGGAGTGTAACTACATTACACTGACACAGCAGGCACTTGAAGCACACTTACATGCTGCACACCTCAACACACACCAGCCTAAATACTGGAGAATGAGTCGTGCTAATGATGCGGAGGAACTGGACCATGCTCAGTTTCAGTGTAAATTATGTCCTTTCACTAGCGGCGACAAACAAATAGTAGAAAGACATTCTGAGCTAGAGCATCAGCAGTCATTGAATGATGATTATGACATGCCAAAGTTAGCTGACCAGCCCAAACCTACTGGATCAAAACCAATGCTGTTTAAGCCAGATTTATGTTATAAGCAGCCATCTTTTTGGGAAAGACCTGACTTTACCTATTGGTCCAGTAAAAAAGGGGACATTTACATGAAAAACTCCGACACACTGAATTCATACACAAGTTTCAACTCCTCACAGTTCAAGTGCAGTGTTGGCTGCACAACAAACATGCTGCCACCATCTTTGTGGAAGATCGACAAGCATGGAAAATTAGCTCTGCAACCAGTAGAAAAAATTGATGTGACAACCTATGCAGCAGAAGACGATCAAAACAATGACCATAAGGATTCAGGCAGCTCAGAACAGACAAACTGTTCTTCAACCATTGATATTTTATCAGAGAATGCAAAATTAGACCAGATGTTCTGTCAGGGAAACAAAAACGATTTGGCAAGAAAGAGTTCACAAGAGCAAGCAACCCAAAAGTCTTTATCAAAGAGAAAAATGTCAACATCCTTGCACAACACTATTGACAATATGAATGATAATGTATTACCAAAGCTTAGCCAAAGGCTTAAGAAACAGACTACTCCCGAGGACTTAGAGGAGGGCTATGAGGACAGCGATGACTTCAGTGACTCCACCAGTGAGGCGACAGCCAACTTCTTGGATAGCAGTGAGAATGAAAGGAACCCCTATGAACAGAGGCAGAGCTTTTCAGTCAAAGAGAACAATTCCCATGTAGGCCAGGTTACTGAAGATGATGACAATGAAGACGATGACTGCAGTGACATAGAGCAACTCATAATCAAGGAGGAGTATATTGAAAGTGCAGTGTGTGATGATTCCCCAGAGTCACCTTCTATGCTTACAAGTGACCCCTTTGACGTTTTCCCCACATCAGAGGTAGATCATAAGCCTTGTCCATACTGCCCTGCTGTGTTTGAGTCTGGAGTGGGTCTGTCCAATCACGTGCGAGGGCATCTTCACCGCGTTGGGTTAAGTTATAATGCTCGTCACATGGTTTCACCAGAGCAAGTGGCATTGCAGGACCGTCAGCCACGAATCCGCAAAAGGATCCCCTCTGGCATGAGGAGACTCAAAAAAGGTGATAGTATTAATTCACTTCTTGTTACCGGCACTGCTAACTAAACAGCACAATAATTCAATTTTTAACAAAGTAGATGTGAAAAGACATGTTGAACTATGAAAACCATCCAAAAGATAAAGAAGAGACTCAGCATACACAAAGTCACCACTGCACCAGTTTATTGTGTTTTGGAATGGCCTAATGTTCAATTACAAAGAAACCTTAGAAACCTCTTGATCCAAATTCCAGATATCTGGACTGTGGTGAGCCAGATGGCCATAATGAAAGAATTGTGCAGAGATGCACAAATATATTCTATCATTTGTGCATGGCTGTTGGAATTTCTTTAATAATGCAAGTAATTAAAAGTTTCAATTACAATATACTATTGTTTTGGAATATATGTGCATGCATGAATTTTGGCCCTTTATGTCACTGCATCTCATCCAAACATTTTACTCGTCGGAACGACCTCCATTCCTGATGGATTCAGATTAGCAATGTGAACTTTGGCAGCATTTTAGATTTTGTTGTAGTCTTTTGAAAAAAATTTGATTTTATCATGTCAATTATAGCCTTTTTTTCAATTTACACGTGCCATGATATCAGTACTGGCCTGCATTAAAAAAAATGTAACAAATGTTTAACCATGAGGGTCAAAAGTCACTTCATGAACACTCCTTTGGTAGAAACAGAGTTGGCTGCTAGCAAACTCCTGCAGCAATGTTTCCTCAAAGACTATTTACATCCTGCTGATACTGTGGATACTACAGAACACTCAGTCAAAGTGTTTTGCAGTATTGGTCAACTATATTAGTAATATAATGTAATTTAAAACAACAGCTTCGGCAAATTGAACGGAAAGTAGTCTCTTATTGAATTTGTCTCTTTTATTGCCTTTTGTTGATGAAAATGACAAATATTTCTTGTCTGTTTGTTGTAAACAGTGAAGTCGTTCACTGTATGAGGCACGACTGTACAGTTTTTTAGCATTTCAACTAAGTATTGTGACATTCTTCTGAACTTGTATTACAGCTGAGAAGCCAGAGTCACAAGGAGAACACACATGTCCCCTGTGCTGGGGTTGGTTTGATACTAAAACTGGCCTCTCCAACCACGTGAGGGGACACCTGAAACGAATAGGTAGGACTGTTACCAGCAACAAGTCCCCTGTGTGCATCCTAAATGAACTGCTACAGGACAAGAAGGAACATCAGAACATCCTCCAGATCTTCAACAAGAACCAGTTCCCCTCACGTCCGTTTGTCTCTCAGAAGTTCATCAGCAGCAACGGCCTGTTCCTGATGCGCAACGGGATCCCTGTGAAAATCCAATACGGTATGAGGAGTCCTACTCCACTAGGCAGCTGGGCACCAAAACAGGAGGCAGAGGAGTTCTCAGAGAGGAAGACGCCACAGGTAGAGGCACAAAGCGCCAATGAGCCCTCATCAAGCACTTTAGAAGAGCTGCTCCAGAGAAGACAGAAAGGCATAGAGCTTAAGGAGAGAAATGGCTCTTATGCAGCCAGGAAGCACTTTAATATGACCAAAGAGAGCATGGAGGAGAGCCAGGTGACCAGTGTGGAATCAAACTGGGCTCATGGTATGGAGTCTCATGCTTTGGGCTTGATCATAATTTCATGTTAAAGCCGCCTCTGTTTCAAGATGTGTTCCTCACCCATTATCTTTAAAGTGAAATACTAGCCAGTTTAGTAATTCATGTGTTATTCCTACGTACATGGGCACTCAACGTTAACAAATCTATCCCAAATGTAGAAACCAGATAAGTAAAACTAAATCTTTGATAGCTGCTCTGTTGATAACAATGGGAGACAGATTTTTGGGGGGCTCACAAAATGTTTGTCTGAACTATTGTATTCAAATGAGCTTTATATCATAGCTGTTATTAGTTCTCATCAACAGATAGACCCATATCCCATACAGATCATCATGGGTTCGGTCACAGTCACTTCCTCTATCTTTTTCAATTGATTCTCTATAGAGCTGTATGTGTATTGGCAGTGTCCACCAATAGGAACTGCACTGTCCTTGGCATAGGAATAACACCTTTCAGTGCCAATATGCTAACATGCTGTAGTATTACCCCTTAATATCTGCATTATGGGGGGGTCAAAAAAGCTGCATGTTGTGGGCTTTTACTGTGTAGAGGAAGCAAAGCATGGCACGATGAGACACTACTATTTGTATTAGCCCCTTGCACCCTGATTTCCCGCTTAAATTCCCCCTTAAGTAGCTTCAAAGTTAGAAATGTCACATACATATTCTGTATCTGCTCATTCCAACGCTTCATTGAAGCTATAGCACACTTGAGTGAAATATTCAAACCCAAGATGCCATTTTTATATGGCTGCGCCATTATTTAAAATGGAAAGAATCTAGATGTATTGTATACACATACACATATTTGTTATCTTTGGAAACCTTGGGATCTTGACTAGAATTTAAAATAAAGTTATGTGGGTTTGAACAAAGCTTGGCCGCTTAACGTGCATTTGTAATGATGGTCCCGCTGGCTTGACCGGCAGGGTGGAAGAGGTTAAGCTTAATTTAATTAAAGTGAAAGTTCATACAAGCCCTTAGGAGATGACCACAATCATTTCCCCCATTTTTGTATCTTTTGACTTAAAAGTTAAGCAAGACTGTATCTTTACCTACAGTAGCTAGTTTAGCACCATGTAATCACTATCTGCCGGTTCATTTGATGTCGGTGTTTCATTTGAGTTACAGCATGTCCATACTGTGTGATGTGTTCAGGTCTGCAACACTGTTTTGAGACAGCAGGTTTTGACATCACCATAAAAACTGTGATGTGTGTTTTTCTCAGATTTTCTTCTATAGGAAGTTGAGGGACTTTGAAGTGAAAAAGTTGACAATGCAGAAATAAGTGGAGGTGGAAAAACGTAATTTAATAGTAGGGGAGCATTTGGTCTCTTCGCTCGATTGCAGAGAAGTCCAGTACTTATTGCACATGTTCAATCCCCTAATTTCAGTCAATCAATGCTCCATTATACATCTATGGTATATCTCAGTACAGATATGCATGTAGAAGCCAGTAAAACAATGAGAGAAAAGTTCACAATCGATTTGCCCTAACACACATATAGAATGAATGTCACCGAAGTGCTTTTTGAAGTTGATATTAAAAAATCATGAGATCCTTTTGATCTGTGTTTACACACTTTTGTTTAATGTCTGTCCAAATCAAACTTTCAGTCAGGTACAGAGAAAGATGTTGATAAAGATTTAAAACCAAAATGCCCTTTTGTTGTGCTCCATGTTAAACCATGTAAATGGCACTGATCATTCTTATGGTGTTACAGTGGCTGCAGTAATGTCCTCCCAAAGATGTTTGCATCATGTATCCTACACTGAAATCAGATTGAGAACCGATAATCATCCATTTTTATCAGTGAGTTTGGTTCACAGTGGAATAGTTTTCACTTTTTTGTGATCTGATTTAATCTAATTCATCGACTAAAGGTCAAGACAACTCATAACAACTACATCAATGGGACATTTTTGTTTTTATTTTTTCTTTGCAGTAAATTTTGAAGCTATCACTTAAATTTACAAAGTAATATCAGTTGCTTTTTTGATGCCCTATCAATAAAGTTGTCTGGTCAAGCTGCTTTAGTTGACCGTGAAATACCTTTTGTGATAACCAGCACAATTCTGAATATTCATTCATGTGCAATAGTACTGCTGTGCTGTTGGCAGCTCCACTGTGCTTTCTGACACAAGACAAATAGATCTGTGATTTTTTAGTTTCTCCTAGAATCCTCCGTGAATTTCACGAGGTGTTGTAAGTGAAAATAGGCCCCATGAAGGCTTGACATTGTGTCAAACTTTATCAGTAACAGTTTTCATACAAGAGAAAACAGATCTGTAGAATTTGAGACCAGGTGGAGGAAGAGTTTACAGCACACAGGAAGTAACAGTTTTACTTGATAATCTCTTAACTCTGTATAAATTCCTATATAAATTCCTACTTTACCCTACAATACTTACATAATTTCTGATGACCCTAAACTCTCATTTGAGGTAATTCAAGTATCAGTTGAACTGTGTTAAAATGAACAACATCCAATTACGTTTTCCAATTAAGGTGAAAGCTTAAGCAATGTGTAATGGAAAAAATTACAACCTAAAAGATTTGATCCATGTGCTTAGCTCTCTTTTGAGTTTAATTTCCGTTTCAATGTCCTATCTTCCAGGGGAATGTGACTCAAACAAGATTTGCATTCACTGTAACACCACCTTCCCCAGTGCTGTCAGTCTGTCCAATCATCTTCGAGCCTATGCACGTAGGAAGAGGATTGCCATTTTGGAAGGAACAAGTAAGTTTCAGACAACAAACAAATGAAAGATATCAACAACTACATGTTTAGAGTGCCACCTTCACGCAAGCCAATGTGTGGTTACAGTGTAAGTGTGACTAACAGCAAACAAGTTGCTCTGCCTGTAGAATCATGAAGTTATAACATCAAAGTAAGAAAACTGAATATTTATGATAAATGCTGCATTGTCAGACATGCCATGACTCCACCATACTTTTTCCATAAAAAAACCCAACAATGGATGTTGATTAGAATTGACTTTTGCGTTGGAATTGTCTATTCAAGCCTCCCTTCAGTGATACCTTAATAAGTTACTTTAAGTAATGCATATCAATGAGTTGTTTTGTCTTTTTAGGCTATGATTATAAACAAAAGAAGCCAAGATCAAGACCTGGGCTAAAAAAGAAGATTTTACCCCCCTTGAATGCTGAGATATACAGACTCACCTGCAGGTACATAGAACAGCCTTCATTTCACAATGGAATAAGATGGCTGTGCACTTCAGTCTAGAAATAGTGATTGATTTCACCCCCAATTATATCTTATGCAGATTCTGTGACCTAGTCTTCCAAGGTCCCCTGTCTGTCCAGGAGGATTGGATCAAGCATTTACAGAGGCACCTTATGCACACCAGCGTCCCCCACTCAGGGACAGGGATGGTAGAGGCTTTGGGTCTTCATCAAGAAATCAATAGCATGTCTCATGAGCACCCAAACCTTGAGCAGACCACATCCTCTCTGGAACTTCCAGTTGCCTCGTGAAGTTCTACACTGTTTACACATTCAACACAGCACATGTTTATAGAAGTAGTCATCAATCCATAATACTTAATAATACCTAATATAATCAGCACAAACTTTATAGCCTATATTATATTCTAACGCTACATATGCTTTATTTGCCTTATCAACTTAGCTAATAGAGCTCATATAAGATGTATCTTTACTAACTGGTGAATAAGTTATGCACAATGCCAACAACCACAGTTGCAGTCTGAACAGCAACAGGATAAAATATACTATAGGCTGGGACCCTAAATGGGTTGTGATCCAGTTTCTTTTGGCTTTTGGTTCTCACATGAGTAATAATGTGTTGTAATTAGCCTGGGTTTCATTTTGGGTTCCATGCTGAAAATGCTGAGAAACCACTGGTATATATGTTATCCATATCGTTTTATCCAAACTTCTATGCAATGTGCAAAGTTTTGAATTGGCGGTGCACTTAAATGTCAGTTTACCC
The DNA here is from genome assembly GCA_900302605.1 of Rondeletia loricata. NCBI lineage: Eukaryota > Metazoa > Chordata > Actinopteri > Beryciformes > Rondeletiidae > Rondeletia > Rondeletia loricata. Next base: position 31,884 of record OMLI01092476.1, read on the forward strand.
CCAGCGTCCAAGTATTAATGGTAAGGTAGTGTTTTGTCTTTCGTCCAAGACATTTAGAATGTTTGCTCTAATGTTCAAGCAAATTTTCACATCATCCATGTATTTTTTTTATTTATATATTTTTTTAAAGCACAGCTACATTTAGTCTTCACCTCCTTCTTTACACATATGCGGTCTGGTCTGGTTGAACTCATTTGAACTCACTCGCCAAAAAAGACAACTCACACCTCACTATTCTGATAAATACTTTGTCCATGTTTAAAGTAGAAAAAAGCTATTAATATATGGTATCAGTATTATGATCAATATTTTCAAATGTGTATACTGCTTTCAGTAATGCTTTTATGTCCCATCTTAGTTTTTTGCATTGTGTTTAAAGTCAACTACTATATACATAAGAAAATAAGTATAAAACTGTAGGTTTAGATATAGCTAAATGAAAGAAACATTTCCAGTGGTTTTATAACCAGAAATCTCAATATTGTTTATTTTTCTTGAAATGTTCAACTTGATACACTGGATATAATAATTTATATATATTACAGTTTTTAGACTTATTAGTATTTTGCCTTGAGGATAAGTCACATTCTATTACAACGTTTCTAGGTACAAATGTGTACAGAATTCAGTCACACTGATAAACAATTTGCATGCTAAGGAAGAGGAAGTATCACTACTAACAAACTTCAAGAGATATTCTGAAAATACTTCAGTTAATCACCATTTAGTGAATTATACTTAGAGTCAAATACACTGAAGCATTTATTAGTGTTGGGCACCATTCCCATATGAAGTCATTACCGGTTGAGGTTACTGATATTAATATGGGATGGGGATATTGCCACATTGGTTATGCCACCTTCACACCACGTTTTTAGCACATGTAAGAGAATATATTGAGAGCATGCATCTGACTAGTTGGTAATTCTGCTGAAATTGCTTACAATCCCAACAGCACTAGCAATTTTTATTGAGAGGACAAAAGGTCTGACTAGAGTGGACAATTGAGCAAGCTGGCTGAGATCTAGGTAGAACAAAAGACTTCATTTGTAAGCGAATGGTGTTTATCAGATTAGGGGCTGTTAAAGGAGAAGGAGATGGGCAAAATGCCTTTGGAGTTTCAAGGTCAGGTGAAATAGCATTACAGTGAGTTGACAATTATACGGGATAAGGATGAAAATGGATTCAGTCTTTGTCAGATTCTTAGTCAATAATATTAGATCTGCCTAGGAAATGGTAGTATAAATCATAAACTGATATTGAACTGATAAACTAATAATAATGCATCAAAAACTATTTCGCATTGATATAGAAAATGCATATTAGTGCCCACCTTGTGTTTAGTTTTCCAGATGATAATTCCAGGATTAGTACTGTAACAATTAATATTCCAGTTACTCAATCACTGCTTTAAAGTATTAATCCATGACATTTTCATGTTAACAAATGTTAATTTTGCTGCTCTCTATCACTGATTGATATAACACAATAGTGACTCAACCTATACCAAGTTCATGAAAGCTTTTACATTTGCTGTTCTAAACATGTTTAAATAGGTCTTTCCTGGGGAAAATCCTCTGCCGCACAGGAAGTGATTTACGTTTGTTTGGAATAAATAGAAGAAGAACTGGGTAGTTAGCTTGAGCAGTGATAGCCATCATGGCTGAACAGACTATCTAATGCTAATCACATCATCTGTTACTCTCTGTTTATTGTGCACTACTGCCTACAGTTGTAACCATAACTTCACAACTGTGAGTGGAGGTGTTCATAATGAATCTGTCTGAATTCTGTCTGTTATGTCTCATTGCTGACTTTTACAAACTAAAACAAATGTGATAGCAAAAAGAAACTCTAGCAATATAGCAGTATTTTGGGTGAAAATTGATGCAAAGTGCAATGTACAATTATTATGTAAAGTACTTAATAAACTGTTCTTTCTTTGATTTGCAGAGAGAACACTGACACAACTTTTAGTAGCAGCTGGAGTTCTCCCTTTCAGCTATCAAAAGGTGTGTTGTGTGGTGACGCAGTGATATTGCACCATCCTGTGCCCACAACACACAAGACCGTTTACTTGCTGTTTTACCAAACTATGTTGTAATTCTTTGGGAGAAACATTTCCTTTACTGTTCTTTTGTACAGAATCCAGTGTCATCTTGTACCATTATTCCCAATAGAAACAGTAATTTAGGACTATCTGCCATTTTCTGCTCTTATTTTTAGCTTTTTATGCTGAGTAGGCCTATTTGACGTATCCAATGCTTGATAGCCACTTCTGGGTCTACTACTTACCAGTGGCAAAGGGGGCTAACCCTGCAGTTTATCTTGGGCAGTATTTAAAGCAGCGATCAAAGCTGTACAAACCAATTGTCATCATGCTTCTCCGGAGGGAATTTTGAAGTACATTAATGCTCCTTCTTTGGGAAATAATTGTGCCACTCTGTGACTTCATTAGGTCTCCTGGCTGTTTCAAAAGATGTTCTCTCTAGAGGTTGTAAGCCACATCGCTGGCAGACAGCATCCCAAGGGGCCGAATGAATAAAAAAAGGGAGATTATAATGAGATTGAGTTAGCCATGACCAGAATTGGGCTTTTCATTATTCCACTGGCTGGAGAGAGAGAGAGGGACAAGACTGACATAAAGAAGTGTGTTGTCGTAGGACCCACACTCACCATCTGCCATGGCGGTCCAATGGTAGGCAGCCAATGCATGCTTATCATTAGCCATGGGTATCAATGGGCCTCCTCTCTGGAGATTGCTCCATTAAAACTGCAAACGTCAACCCCTGTACTCAGAGGAGAAAGAAAACCTGCATTTAATTCAGAACTAACAATAGCTATTGAATTAGCAAATTAAAATGGGGAAAAAACTAAGCTAACCTTGAATTACTTAGTAATTATAGGTCAATTAAGCATAATCAAGTTATTTAATCTTAATAGGAGAGCCTTAGGTATAAAAAATTTTTAAGCCCTTTGCAGTAAAGTGGGCTTTTACTTTTATATTGGTGTCAAGCTGAAGAGATGTAAAGACTTGAGTAAAGTCTACTGTGTGTTTTGATGACGGGTGCTTGCATGTACAGTATGTGTGATTCAGGCCTACATAAGGCTGCACCCTGAGAAAGCGTTCATCGACTAATAGCACTTTTTTGTCAGGTAGTCTTGTTTTTTTCACTCACTGTATGTGGCAGCAGTGATCCAGAGATCAGGACCATTGATCATGACCTCTCCTTTGGCCAGTTGTTCTGAAGTGCCAGAGACTGCCTCTGTAAAAAAAAAAAAGAGAAGAAAAATCAATAGGTTTCCATTATCTGGTTGGGCAGTGTCACTGGCCTGTCAATGATCCTGTTACAGCGGTGGTACAAGGGTGACACAGGCCCACACTCAATCGCTGCTGACAAGAGGAAAACATGCTGACAGCCACCAGGAACACGTTGGAACACAGATTTGCACTTCAAGCAGCCGTCCGAGGAGGCATCGTGCGAGGCCACCACACGGCAAGGGGCAAGCTCAGTCGGGGTGGGGGTTGGATTCTACTGTCTGACTGTCTAGCTCTCTACCACAAATGCTTTTATCCTCCCATCAATTATTTACCTCTGGATACACCAAAGGAAACTCAGGTGCACTGATTGTGGCTGAGGGAAAATTCATGAAACCTGCTGCCCACTCCGTCTCCCCTGCCCAGCCGCTCCCGGAAAGTTCTGCAAATCCTATGTAATACACGTTAAGCATATAGATGGGATTATTCATGAAATTCCAGTGCAGGCAATCAAAATGTGTGCCGTTCATGATGACGCAGTGCTGACCCTTTCTTTAACACATTCACATGCAGGGATATTTGTGATATCTAAAATGTATGGGAAATGATCATATTCATAGTTCTTAGATGACTTATTACGTTTTTGACATAAACGGTTTCCCTATAAAATACAATCAAATAAAGGTTTTCCATCATCCTATTTGAACCAGCCACTGCTGATGGCCAGTCAGAAATGGAGTAAGGAAGACATCAACTGTCTCATGAAAGAACATAAATCAATATATTTTGACAAGGTTCATGCTTTGGATGAACCGTTTGGCCCTCCCAAAACAGTGCTTCACCCCTTGTCAAGTCTCTTTATGTGTTATCTAGATTTAATGAGCACATATCCCATGACTCATGACTTTTTGAGATCACTTTTTAGCAAGATCACTTCATGAACATCAGTTTTAACTTTCATTTACCAGGCTTCCAGTTTGATCTAACCCAGGCTCTGGGACATCATCTGACCTCAAGCTCCTTGGTAATGTGCTTTATGATAAAAACAACAAACTTTTCTTATTACAATACAATAAGAACCGTTTTTCAATTAGACATATCCTACTACCCATCACTTGTGTGCGTTTTTTTTCTTATGTAGGCAATTCAGTACATAATGACTGGGGAATTCAGGTTAATATGTTGACACGGTTTAACAATAGCGGGTCATGTTGCACAACACGCATGGCTGGCTCCGTTCACTTCAGCAGCTGACAGGTCCTAATCACGCGCTGCCCTGAAGGCACTGGGGCAAAGAGGATTTTAATTACTGAATTATAGACTAGTGTGCCGGCGTCAAATTGAGACGTAATTAAAGTCAGAGTTGCAATAATTGTTTCAGCTAATTGGGCAGACAAGTGCGTTATGGCGCGATTACATTATGCGCAATAATCAGCTGACTCGGATGATTTTCTGAAAGGGAAAAGAAAAAGAAAATAATATCCATTTCCAAAACTGACAGTGGTGTTTTGCTTTCTCCTCTGTCTAGATACACGGCCTTGTTCCATGATGTGCTATAACTACAATAACTGAAAACAAAAGGTCTTTCTGACTGACAGAGCTGAAGGGTGAATTTTATTTAGGCTATCTTCTGGCCTTAAATTGTAACAAGGAGGCCGAAATGCGCTCGAAAGAATACAAACAAGCCCCAACTAGCCTGAATAATAATAGCCTATACAATATTTTATACGTTTTTATTGATAGGCTATCTAAATCAGTTTCAAATTGGTTGATCTCACTCGCATAACGTTGCAGCACCCATGTGTCATTTACAGTAAGGGGAATAATACTGTCGCTTACAATATGCCCAGTCTGGACATTCTCGTATGGCGATGCCGCAACATCATTATTTCCTATGAATTAGGCTACTCGCCAACAAAACGCCTGTAGAAGCGCAGGGAGGTGTGACGGGACCGGTCAGAGAGCAGCTGCCCTTCATCCCGCCGGGCGCAAGATGACCTCCTTTTTTTTTACATCACTAAACTGCAGGCTTGACAATCCGTAAAACCAAAGAGGTTTGATTTGGCTGTGGAGAGAAATGTAGAGTATGAACCAGAAATGACGAGTCAGACAGGATTTCGGGTAGCCAGCGAGAATAAATATGTCGCAGTCACACAAACACGTGTCTGTTTTGGGGTAAAAAAGGTGTCTGCACCGATCCATCATATTATAGCCGGACTGTTGAAACGCTTCCCCTTCTGTATGGGTGTTGAAGATGTACATCGACACTGATTTAGTCATGTTTTGTCCATCCTGGTGCCTTTATTCCGCATAAAGAGGAAGAACATGGCCTTGTGTGCTTTTTAATTCCGCAATTATTCACACAATAAGCGGATATTTACAATTGTGATGGTGTCCTCTTACATAGCCACATAGAGTGGTGTGAAATGGGTCTACGGGGAAAAAAACTGTTTAGCCTACTAACCATTTTGGAGTTGCAGGCCCAGAAGCTTTTCTGTGTTGATGGGCAGCCTCACATCACATGGTGCAGTTCCACCATTGGACGGTAGGGGACGCTGCTCCTTTCGTTCTGAGAGACAGTAAAAGCCAGTAGGGGAAACAAATCACCTGAAACTGGAAAAAATTAAGTAAATAAAAATAAGCAAATTAATGGGCTATTGCCGTAATATCTGTACTAATTTGATCATATTTTTTAGTATGGCTCCAACAACGTTAGGCTAAATTAATTTCAATTAACTCCAGTCAAGTTCATGGCTCCAGCTAAACGCACAAAATAATGTAAAGGGCGTTGCTATTCTGCTGAAACTTAAATGATTTTAATTCATCCTGTCTGATAATTTCCTTTTCAGTTTATTGTGATGTTTTTAGATATTTCAGAGCGCTCATAGCCTAAATAGCTGAAATGATCTGTCAAGGTAACTTTCCAGGTCTAGACTTGTCAGCTTGGCCTGGATGGATTTCCCCTTGCAGCATGAAGGACAGTGCGCTCCAAGCATGGGCTTTATTGACGCAGCAAACAAGCTTTCAGACCGCTTTTAATGACTAAACACCATTTTCTGTGTCATTCCCACCCATCATCAAGCTGCTGTGGCTACTGAGCATGATCATCCACCAGCCTGGTCTCAGGATGTACTAGTCTATAGGAATGGCACAGATTGTTTCAACATCACATAAATAATCCAACAGATTTTAGAGCAAACTATTGCTTTATTTTTAGTATTTTTTTGTGTGTGCATTTGGTGGAGAAATGTAATTACAACCAGGGTGTATACAGGCATTGAAAAGTATCAGGCGACAAATGCATATATAGAGCAAATGACAACACATAACTGACAGATGAAAAGACAGAGGATGTGCAGCTAACAGGCGAAACGCAGCAGTACAAAGTCACACACACCTTTGAGAGCAGAGTTTGTTTTATTGCACTTCTCCCGGTTTGCATCTCCTGTCGATGTGCAGAAAAGAAGGGGGATAAGCAAACATGCCCTGTTTAAGAAACAAACATGCAGATTAGATGGGATTTTGACAACACAGCGCAGACTTCATGTCCCCACAGCTCATATATCAACAATGAAAAACGGGGTAAAATCCACTCAGCACGGTTGACAACACTTACCGTAAAAAGTAAATGCAAATAATGAGGTGGCATCTGTAAATAAATAAATAGCAGAGGAAGTTAAGTCAAAAAAAATCTTTATTTAAGATGTTGCAGGGGGAGAGCTAAACCTAAATTACACAGAAATAAACCAGTAATGCATTACAAGTAATTCTAGTGGATTTGGTGCACAATGAAGGGGGGTGTCTATTTCATGATTTTACAATAATAATAATACATATATTTATTGATTTTTAAATGAAAAAAATAAATAATATGGTCTATGTAAAGGAGTCAACAATATTTACTGTGACGTTCATTGGATTTGGTCTTAGCCAGCAGGAAGCCTATGAGCATTTTGCTGGTATTCCTTTTCTAGGTTCTGGAAGAAAAAAAGAAAAAAGATGTAAACCTCACCAAGGCTTGTATAACATTTACTTCAAGTGCTGGGAGTTGTCACCTGCTATGTGGTACTTACTACATGTCACCACCACAGGCTTACAGCTTGCACTCACTCTCCTCCATGATGCTGCTCGACTTCTTGACTGCCATGAAACAGCGTCTTATTCACTGCAGGGATGTAGTGGAGGGTAAAACCCACCGACACTCATTTTACTCACCTTTTTATTTCCGGAATGCAGTTGACCCCCCTTTTTAGGCTGACAGAAATTACATCATGAAGACTAATTTGAACTAGTATGTAAGTTATATGAAGATAGGATATTTTAAGGGGGGAAACATACATTGTGTTGTGTTGTAAAATGTTTTTTTGAAAATATAATTTATTTTTATTTATATTGGGTTTATTTGCCTTATGATGATCACAGACTGCATGGAGGTCATAGTTTACTCACCCTTTTTATTTTCCACTGACTGACTGCCATAATACAGCAATGGGAGCTCGATTTTGGCTTTTGGTAAAACAGAAGGTACAGAAAACAAAGACAGACTGTATTGATGTATACACATATGTTGCACATCAAATCAGATCATTTCTGTAAGGCTATTCTCTTCCTCTTAATAGGTGCGTTGAAGAACCTGGATGGAGAACATTTTCAGGTGTCACATCACATGCATGGTCCTAACTAGCAGATCCCCTATGCAAAGCAAAAAATAAATACAACAAAGAAAATCATAAAACAAAACATTAAAAATCATATCTGTTTGATTCCTCCATAATTCTCTACTTCACATTTTTCATAGGCCATTTTTCAGGGCATAGCTTTGTTATAATTTGAGGCAAGTCCTTTTTAATTCACAGTTTAAAAGGTCATGGTGCTTGATCACATGAGGTTGTTTAAATCCAGGAAATACAGGCTAACAGCGTGTTGTGGTTGACAGACAGTATGGTAAAATAGAAGTTCAGAGCTGTCACAGCTCCTAAGCAAACTACATTATTACGGCTGAGCAAACTGACTCTAACACTAATTATCCAAGAACATCCTGTCAGTTTGCAAAGTTACTGCCCGAAAGTTACGAGAAATATATTTGCAAATAACATAGAAACTGCTCAGTTTGCATTGATGGGTTATGGGTTTAGATTGGCAAGGTTGTTTATCAATGGGAAATTTGATGGGAGCTTCAGACTGAATGTAAGCATCTGATCAGCAGAAGGAACTGCACCGTTATACGTTGTACCTATCTGAAGTCAGACACATTTATAGTCACTCTTCTGTGGAACCTGGGACACTCCTATTACCACTTTCAAGGCTTAACCACTGAGCCAAATGGGATTTCTTATGGCAACAAACACTGTTATAGATAGAACATATTCGTATAGAGGGGAATTCAGTATCACTATGATGTGTTCACTCTGTAAACAAGGCTTCAAGGCTTTTTGTTGATTGGCTAGTCTGTAAGACTACACTATAACACATAAACGTTTTAGACCATTGCATGCTAAATCATTTTTGATTTACTAAAATCCAAGAGAATGTGAGCATTTCTAAATTAAGAAATATGCTTTCCTCATAACCTGTCAGCCAGTGTGGAGTAATCTGTTTCAATACAACTACAGTTAAAATATCATTAATTTTTTGCCCAGTTTCCCACACTGAACTGTAAACGTACACAGTAGCAGCATCCCTATAGGCCTCAACATTATATGGGCTGGCGTGTATCAAATCTCACTATGTTCAGTATTCCATTCTCGTCCACTATCCAAGGTTGATCTAATCACCAGATCAACAACTGGAATGAGAGAACAAATAATGGAGACAAAATGAACAAATGATTAGTATGCTGTGAAAAGTACAATACGTTTCTTATTTAGCATTTAGATAACTATCTATCCTGAGGAGCAAGCTTCAAAGTTGAACCCAGTTTAGGCGAGGGGGATTAATTCTCTCTACTGCATGCTTCATTGAATCTCTCATTACCAAACTTTGTCTGTATTGATGTTAGATTTGATTGAAGATTAGAGCATTTAGCAAATCTTGCTTTTCCGCATGTATCAGGCTTTTTCAAGCACGGCACACCGCTCGCTGGTCAATACCCTCACTTTTATCCAGTGTCTGCTTCATTTAAACTTAATCAAGTCCATCAATGAACTGGAACAGCGAAACGTCCCCTGGAACAATAGCTTTTGTTAGATAATGCTTTGGTCTTATTCCCAACCCGGTGGTGATAAACCTAAAATTACACTATGATGAACTATTTCAATCAATATGATAATAGAAATTGGCTTGGGTGACTCTTTGCAGGGCTTAAGGAGGTAGGCTAAAGCCTATGTGACATTAATACATCTCCATGCTCTCTCCCTGCTGTTGCAACCCCCTACCTCACTTTATTGTCCCATCTTTTCAGTGACATTGACTAGACCATATTGCAAAGCGCCTGGTAGTCTAATGATCTATCTTCGCCAGGGAATGCTTGTGCTGAAATGGATGCACAACCTTACGGGCTCATGCATTGTTTATCTAAATTATAGGCTCTATACTTCGTTTCCTGTAGTGGCTCAGCAGGGTGTAGATCAATCATCGATGGCACCGTTGTAAAGCAGACACAACATGACTTTTGCTGCACATTTGGGCGTTTTGTCCTTGCGTGGGATCCAGTGCCTGTTATAGGCTGCCGTTCATCATATTTATACTGCTACCAAAAGACCAATTTCAGAGGCCGTAGCAAGGAAAATGCACGGTCCCATCTGTTGCATGCTAATAAATATGCCACATTCCGGGACGATCCAGTAGTGATCATAATGATCAACTGCCAAGTGATGTGACGTACCATAAACCCTCAGACAATAATTATCAAATTTATTTCAGCAACTATTACTTTTTCTGAAATTATTTAAAATACCTTTCAGAGTCATTTCATCATCATTTTTGAAGCCAGTGATTGGCACATGGCATGAGATGGATGCCCTTGGGTTGTCTTACACTCTCAGAAAACAAGGTACAGAGTTGTACCTTTGAATTCTGATTATTTAGATTTGAAGTCAGAATGGCAGTGAAAATCTTCCAGACAGGCCAGTCAGTAATGTTACAGTTTAGGTCTATGGAAACCTTGGCAATTAATCTATATTGCCACGGTTTTCAGTTTAAAACTGCAGTAAATAAATAAAAAACAATCCCATCAAACTTTCTCTATTGGCTATGAGCCTTTTATTTTATTTAGGAGCTCACGTTGCTTTCACCAGCAGGTCATGGGTCATGTCATGGACATCCTAACCCTAACCCTTTTTGGTTTTAATCTACAACCAGTATAAAGGTAAACCCATATTTTCAATTCAGACTTCTGTGTAAGAAGAAGAGTATTTGAATAGCCTTTGGATTGGAGATCTCATGATATAAAGACAATGATTCTTTCATCAATGTAAAAAATGAATGAACTTCATCAGGAATAGCAGGACTACTCTCAGGTCAAGACTCAAGACTCAGGTCGAGACCAGACAGTGAGAATCTACTCTAAAGCAGAAGTCACATACAAATTCACATTATTCCTCAGATCTTGGACATAGCCTAGATTTGTAAACATGAACAAGTCTAGCTCAAATTTAGAAAGAAGGGAACCTGTAATCAGGATCAAGACTGTCGGCATTGATGTCGATACAAGACACTTTCTGTAGATACTCCAATAAATGAGACACCAAATTTGTTTTTGCTCTAGAAAGTGGCTCTTGATGGCATCACAGATTAGAGAATTGGTCGTCTGGTTTCTAGGGTTTCAAGACAGCTGTTCATAAATCAGAATTGATATTTGGAATAACATGTAATCTCTGTTTTAGGGTTGACTTTGTGCTTTAAGGGATACCATGGCATTTTAGTCTGTTACCTCGATGCAGTTGCAACAGGGCTGTGGTCTTCAAGATACAGTGATGTTTGGCGATATACCTAAATCTTTTTATTCTGACATTTTATAATAAATCACATTGCTGTATAAGCTTCTCTGTATGTATGTAATATGCTATAAGCTATGTTTGCTAATGTTCAGTTTCTAATATTAACTATCAAGTCAAGTAGGCAAATGTTAAGGTATTCTCCATAGAAGAGATTAAGGCAGCTGGTCAACTTGCCAGAGAGCTGAGATCCAACTCATGTAAACTACTAATTAATTAGGTCTATATGTCATCACCACAGCTGTGCAGAATCTGTACTTGTTTTATGGAACCACTGGCCAAATTATTGGACAAAAATGTCAGCATCTATCTTTTAGCAACCCTCATAATGGCTTGTTAGCACTGTTAGCGTGTCTCATTTTAACCAATGGGTGCAACTAGCTTGTTAGCTTGTGGCCAATGTTAACCTTTGGTTTCAATAAGAAATGTCAATGAGACCAAAATCTCTTCCTCCATGTTGTGAAAAGTTCCTGGTGAAGAAAAATGCCAGAAACAAACAGAATGCTGTGAAATGGCCTGTGATCTTGATGTGAGCAAGAATAACATCACTGCTTGACCAGTATGAGTCAAATCCGTTTTCTTTTTCAAATTCGTCAGTGGTCTCCAACCATGTGCCATTGACAGCTGCTGTAGTGTTTGGTTGGATTGAAAACCTGCAGACACATGGCTGTCGATGGCATGAGGTTGGAGACCTCTGTCCTATGTGGTCAGCTTATCTGTGTCTTCATCCTCTTCTGACCTCTTTTACTAACTTTGGAGAACTCAATCACCATTTTATACACAGTGTAATCTGAATTTGTTTTGCTGGATGGATAATTACTGTTGTGGGGACCGAACAAACCGGGACCTTCCAGTCACAGCATTGTCTCCCTAGCCTTCCTGCAACAGCCAGTGTCAATTAGCCTGTCCTGCATCATACTGAATAAAGTTGCTGCCATGTCACTATAATCCACCCAACATGAAGCACCAGATGTGTCGTTTGACACTTTTGAATATGTTCTTTGTCTTTGTTTCCATGTTTTACTCCCAGTGCTGGAAATGATTTGAGAGGACAGACATGCACAACAGATACGGCACCTTGAACATCAAAGACATGAGAGTATTAGTAACGGTGTGTGCGTGCGTGTGTGTGTGTGTGTGTGTGTGCGCTGTGTTTGTGCACGCACTCGCACACATCTGTAAGTGCTGATGTGAGTCTGTGTGTGCATTGGTGTGTCTGCCATAGGAGAGCATCCGAGACAGCCAGAATATAAAAATGTACAGGCCTTTCCCTCTGTCTGTCTTCTCTCCCATTCTCTTAGTGATGGGCCTGGAACCTTTCATCTCACCCAGTGAGTGTAAATAGCTGTCATGTTTGATTGACGGTCTGACATGCACTTGTGATGCCCTGAAAGAGGGAAAAAGAGATTCAATGAGAACACAGACATGGTTCTGCTGTCTTCAAACCAAAGATGTAATGAATGAGTAATTGCACGAAAATCTACATTCTACAAATTCCCCATATGATATCTGTCACAGTTCATATGGAGGAAATTGCATAAATACCTGTTTGTATATTTAAATAAAACTTTTATAAAAAGAGCTTATACTGTGAAATATTGCATTTATGACAATCACAAAAATATGTTTTGCATTTTTTGATTTGAAACTCAAAATCTGTGCCTATACTATATAGTTACCAAACAGAATATTTTCAAAAAGCTCTACATTGCCTCTATCATCTATGTAAAATAGAAACTCACCTTTCTGTTTGGGTCGGCCAAGTATGCTACAGCCTGGCTACTGGCTATCAGCCTGAAAAGCCCCCTGGAGCGCAGTTAAGCATTAAGTTACATTTCACAATTCCTAACTCTAACATGTAGCTGGTAACATCAAGCATATTTACATTATGAAATCGTATTTTGACACATTCTTAATTGAAAGTAATTGCTTCCATCAATGAACGGGCAAGACCCACACAATTGCAGAAGTATGTGTATTTCCATTGTACCTGTATACATGTTCTAATTTGATGGACTTCTTGATAGACAATAGATTACAAGCAGCATTCAGCCTCATAGTTGGTAGGTAGATATGGATACATACTGTAGATACATACTTGTTTTCCTGTTTTTGATTTTAAAGAGTAAATGTAATGTATTGGTTTTTGCACTGAGCATTATGATACTTGTGTTGCTTGACACATATTTCATTACTTTGTTTGGTCACAGAATGTTAATGCTTGCATAATACACAAATGAACATACCACTCTCATCTGCACTCCAATGGGCTGGAACTTGAGAGATGGAAATAATTGAACGAAAGAGAATATATGCATCAAATGAAAAACAGATGAAAAAATATGCAATTATGTTCTTGACTGGGTTAAGTATTTCCCTGCCAGCACATGCCAGCTACCACTAGAACCTGTCCCAAATGGGTGGCTTCCAGGCCTGGGCGAGGCCCCAGAAAGCATCACATCAGAACAGTACCATCTCCCACTACATCTCCCTTCCCTCAGATCCCGGGCCAGTGCGTTCCCCCCTCTCCTCTTTGCTCCGCTCAGCCCCTCTCTGCGTCCCAGATAATGGAGCTCTGCTTCTGTCTGCCAAGGCGTCCACGGCTGCCCGGGAGTAATGACCTGAGGGGGTACTTTGTGACAACCGGGGTATAATAATGCCTCCAGCCACGGACAAAGCAGACCCGAGGGGTCAATTTTTAAATACTTTTATGTTTTACACCGAGGGTAAGAGTCATTTGTTTTTTATTGTAGGCCATATACTACACTGCAGAAATAACACGTTTATTCTGAAGAACAAGGGATATAAAGTGCAGCTAATGTTGTTTATTTCAACAAAATGTAGTTTGATAGAATAGTACTCGTACTTACCTATCATTTTTGATGAAACATTTTTCACTTTTGAAGAGAATTATTCTGGCAAATGTCTGTAGGCCATAGTCCTTCAGATCAAAATAGTGTTATGGAGGCACGCAAGGGAGTATGGAATCACCTGTGAATGAAAGGCTTTTCCTAATAGGTTAATTGTAACAAAAGCACAGGGTCTTGCCCCATTGAACAGAAGAGGATTGTGGAACACAGGCCTGTGGAAATGATGTCAAGCAATGTGCTGCCTGCTCTCCCCTGCAGGGCCAGAGTTTGTCTGTCAGCAGTTAAATGCTTACCTCCTCCCCCTCCCCTAACACTCAACAATCAATTTACCTCCTCAGGGTCTATGAACCCAAAGATTTGACCTTGCAGACTCTAGCTTTGTTTCCCCCCTCTTCTCTTACACCTTAAACAGCACTTATTAGAACACGGAGGAAAGATATTTTGAAGTCAGCAGAGCTGTTTTTAAGTCTTTTTTTTACACATAGATGGTCAAATGTTTCTCTGGCCAAATCCACTGGATGTCATTTGGTGAATAAAAAAATTAAAACAAGATTTCCATCAAGCAGATCTATTTTGTGAAGAAGCAATACATAAACAGTAAGCCTATTATTCTACTGTATATGACCAATGATTAACTCTGCTCCATCAGTGAATAATCATAATCCCTGTTTCAGACTGAATGAACTGTTTTGCATTGATGAATATGACTAGTTACTTAAGAGTGAATCTAGAACTGACTGATATGCTAACTAACAAATAACGGCATAAACACTTACAGTGGAAATCATCTGGGAAGGATTCTACTGTTACCACTTGAGCTTACCTAGTCATCCTCCTTCACCCGCCATCAAGTATCCATCCAGGTATATATCATAGAAATATATAGTATATTATATAGTTAATAGAAGGTAACATATTGCTATATTTATTTATTGATGCAACATAGATACACATGAACTACTATGTTGTGGGTAATGATCTTATACAAATCAATCAGAATTGAATGGTATTTTCCTGACAAAAAATCTATCAAAGCTGAAGAACTTATTTATTGTCTTGTATATTTTGCTACTGTTTTACTTTTATGATTCATGTTTATGGGTACACCGCACGTGGATATCATGTCATTCAAGGACTTCAAATCCCAAGATTTACTTCATCCCCCTCCCGCTGCACAGTAACCAATGGAAAGAGTGCACACCCAGCAAGGTGCTAGCTAATTGGGCATACTGAGAATAAAAAGAGGAAAAGCAGCACCTTTTTCTCTTATGTGACATTTATTGAAACTGCTGATGTTTCAGCACAAAGATTTCTTCGTGTGTGTGAAGAAAGCTTTGTACTGAAACATCATTCGTTTTAACGATTATTTTTAGGGCATTTCTGCAGAGAGGGGGAATGACACACAACAACATGGCTTTTGAGTGTGACAAAAACTCACGGGACCATTAGTACATGTTATGAACTTAAGTCTACTGAGCCACAAAGCACCCACATAGACAGACAAAGATGTTGTACTGATGACTGATGACTTTTTTTTAACTTCTAAAACCCTGCCTTTGAGTTTGGATTGCTTTCACTTGTGTCATTTTGTGTTCCCAATTTAATTAAACCAAATGTTTATTAAGAGGGATGCAAAATGGCCACAGCAGAATGGCTAAACGGAAGCTGTGACTTCAAATGAAAACAATGGATAGTAATATTGTTTAATTCAATAAAGAATGAATGGTCATACATATAAGTCATGAGTTGAATTAGAGTATTGGTTACATTTCAACTTAAATTTTTTAGTTGACATGTTTGATCTTGATTTCTCTAAGTGCTTAGACTGGTCATTTATACATCAGTAGGCAATCAGTAGCTAATAGTAAAAATATTTTCATAAATACAGGTCCTCATTATTTCCCGAGGTCATTTTTTCCTCTCCTGAAACGGAGGTGTTACCGTTAGGCTGTGTTAGACTTGTGGACGTTTATTAAGCGAGAACTTCCAAAGTTCACGTCGACACTGTGTAATGGCACGGCGTTGCAGCCTGAAAAAGAAGCGTTTGAGATCATTCCCTGGTATTTGTGTCGAGACTTCGCTTGTTTTTCACTGCTGTGTTAACCATTAAGGGAACACCATATAGTTTGTGCTGGTGGAGTTTCATTTGCTGAGGGGAAGACAGAGCGGTTGAGGATGTATACACTTGGGGGAAGAGCGGCAGTAATAGAACTCAGCTGGAGTAGGTTACTTGAGGGAACGCTTCAGGAGAGGGGACGGAGCCAAAAGAGCGAGGAAACATACTTCACTTTATTGATTTTGTCGATCGTCTTAAATGAGGGGCACTCCAGGCCAAGGGCTCACCTCCACATTTTCTCTCTGCGCTTGTGCTGTTCCATGGACAACAAGCAGGAGAAATAGTTCACCAAGCAGCTTTCTAGTTACAGAACTGGGAGAGAGGAATTATGTGTGTGTGTGTGTGTGTGGGAAGAGGGGAGGTGTTATTTAGTCCATTGTAGTGAAGTTGTAACTCAAGTTTACTTATGGTTTCAGAAAGACCCAGATATCCAAATTTAGTCGTTATCATTCACACTTGGTATCACCTGACTCTGAGGTGTAGACCTATTGCTTATGGTGTATCTGACGAAAGCATTATCTGTATCACATGCAACGTCTGTGAGTAGAAAAATGCCATGGTGTATTCATGAAACAAACCTCAGCTACATCCTCACCCCACCCCCATCATGGATCATGACCTTTTGCTGTACACTAGAGATACATGCTACTATTGCAGCATATTCATCAACTGTCACTGGGTTACAAATGACTTCTTAAGGCAAATATTGATTAACTCACTTGGCTTAAAGTGAATGTCCATAATCATTTACAGCTTGTACTCTCTATTTTCCATTTTTGCTTTGGCTGACATACTCATCTGTTTTATATTCCCATACGTCCTGTCAGGCGGGACATTATTCCTTTTCCTGTAAATAATACAATAACTCCGAAAATATCCAGAAGTTTGAAGATGTGGACATAAAAACTGGTACGCAACACGCGAGTCCTGTTGTCAAGACCATATTTAGCACGTTTCGGCCTTGTGTTGAACTCGGACCTAGTTTGTCTCGCTCCCCACAATATTTCTATATTAGATCACAAATTTCCAAGACTGACACAAATATTTTCAACACAAGACTCTCCATTATTCTCTGTGTAATTTATTGCGTTCCACTGAAATACACTACTGAGTACTCTATTTAGCAAGCTGAAAATATTTACCCATTGTTTTGGTAATGATGTATGGTAAGACTAGCATTGCCCTGGCCTTATTCTTGACTGATTTGACCTCCCTTTGTTCTTGGTGTGGACTTTTGGTTTGGGGTGTACTGCACTGTAGAGCTGCACAGAGACACCATTGCAGTGTCGATTGTTTGCCACTGATGTAGATCATGACATGTTTTACGAGGTGGATGTTTTGTATTTTCTTCCTAACAGCAGGCTCAACCTGTCCCTTTGTTGTATTGGATCCTGAAGTAGTATTTCTATCTGATCTGAATGTTGTTTTGGGGTCTCTTTGTTATCCTGTATGATTGCCTTTTCCCTGACAAGAATAGTTTAGTCGTGTTGAGGGAATAGAGATGATTTCTTACAGGGTCTTCCCCCTGTATCCCCATGTTCTTGTCCTGCAAATCATCTTCAACTGCATCTCTGTTATAAACCGCCTAAGCTTCTTAATCTTTTGTCTCTCTCGTTTCATTACAAAGAAACCACTGGGCAGGATCAGTCAGTCTCAGCCAGCTCAGTGGTTTCCCTGTTCTTTATTAAAGTGTAATCAAACATCGGTTTAAGTGGAAAATAAATATCCAGATCTAATAAGCTGCTCAGCCGGATCGTGTAAATGCTAATTTTCAAGCTGGTTCCCATCCGTCCCACCGAGGGGAGAACAAGCCACGGCAATCGCCTCCTCCACCCGCGATTGTAAATCAAGGAAAATAATGGCTGGATAATGACCAGTTTGCGGTCTCAAGCAGATTGAATGATAACAAACCGCGCATGTTGCATGCAGCTTTTCATTTAGCATCCTATCATGGGGAAAGCCGGCGAACAGCTTGGCGTGCCTCATTAAAGGGGTTGTCGATGCCTTGTACATTTTGTGGAGCATGGAGCAGAAAATTCACAAGACAAACTTCTTGATAGGGGAAGACAGGGTTTATTCCCCGCCCATAGGGGCCTCCTGCTCTGTCGCAGGGAGCCTGAAGATCTGAGAAGACCAGTGCATTGCAGCCCTCTGTTTTCTAATGTGAAGGCGTAAGAGTGTGAAGGAAAAGAGAAGAAAACCCACTTAGACAAGCGCTAAATAACAGACATATAAATTGCTTGGTTTTCTTGTTTGGGGTGATGCTGATTTAGCTGCTAATTGGTGACAGAAGCTGTCAAACGGGTGGCAGATAGTGATTGTGGTGGCTTCTGTCAGGATTAGGTGAGAGAGAAAAAAAGAGCTTTCTTCTGGTGAAGGCAAGGGAAATATGACGGCAGTCCCCTCCCTTCCCTTGTCTGATATTTACCCAAAACACATTAAAAAGACAAAGAAGAGAAAAGGAACAATAAGCTTGGGATTATGGACCCGGTCTCTTGCCTTCCTCTTGTGCTCTCATGTCTTCTCTTTTTTCTCTCTTCTAAGCGGTCTCTGAGATTGATTAACGTGTTTGTTTGAAGACATTTTGAATGTTTGCTTGCACAATAAAATACACAGACACACAATTACATGCTGATGTACACACGTGTGAGCGCGCGCACACACACACACGCACACACACACACAGACAATGAACCTGCTGTAGTAGAGAGAGAGTGAAAGAGAGACAGAGACGGATAAAGACTGACTGACTGATCTCTCGAGGGCGTCTTCCTCTAACCCTGCCTTGACTCTCCCCCCTTTCCTCTGGAGCATTAAAATGAACAGTAATTAGGCTTTGATACTCTGGCAAATGAACAGTAATTAGAGTCTGCTACTGTGGATCCTCTGCCTAGGCTGCTCATTGAATATTCACACCATTATTGAACGTTAAGATTAGCTTGCCGCTGCCGTGCACAAACAGTGTGGCATGGCAACGGCCCTTGCAGATGGTGTTAGGGGGGATGGTGTGGCTGGTGGAGGGAGTGGAGGGAGTGTGTGTAGACAGGTTGCCCAAGCCCGGCGGACCCTCAGAGGGGATTTTCTGGTTATTAGATCCTTGCCAGATCATGGGCCAATTATAAAGAAAACTGTCAGTCATGGCAAAGTGGCTATGTGATTAGCGGAAAAGGACAAAATCAGGTGAGGAGTGTGAATCTTTCTGGAGGCAGCTTTGATTTGCTAATAAGAGGGAGAGGGAAAGGACCGGGGCAGGGTCCCCAGCTGTAGTCCTGCTTTGCTCTCTTCATTTTCACTGTGACCTTCTTAGCACTGCTGGTCTAATCTGTGCTGCAGAGGAGACATAAAGAATGGCTCTCGAGGGGGTTTCTGTGTCCGGGCTCTGAATGAGGCACATGGGGGTTAGCCACCAAAAATGAGAGCAATACCCCCTACTCACAACCAGAGGGACATGAGTAATCAAATAGTTCCTCTAGTGCGACAGGGGCCAAATGCTGCTTAATTACCCTAATAGTTTTTAAATACTTTTACTCCTGATAAAAAAAACAACACTCACTTAAAGCTGTTTCACTGAGAGAAGGAGGAGTGAAAGGATAAGAGGAGGGAGGGAGAATCGCTTGTCTCCGGTATGTCCGCTCCACTCCCTAATTTCTAAAAGCACGACAGTGTATCCTAATTTAGTGGCTGGTGACCAGGGCTGACATTGAGGGGCGTGGTAGGGCCTTTTTTCAGCCGTGGTTTCTGGCTGGGGAGAAGCGAGCGCAGAGGGGAGACAGGCAGCACAGTGCCAGTGCTATAATGAAGCGCGGTAGACAGCAGGCCTGACAGCTCTGGCAGGTGATGCATGGGGCCCATGCTAATTCTTCAGCAAGCCAGTGATGGATCCTGAAATCTTGACCACACATCCCATTAGCCCCTGTCTGTGACAGGAGAATAAAGATATTAAAAATCCAGGAGAACTTGGAGAGGGGGTGCACAGGAGCAGGGGGACACGGAGAGGGACGTGGACAGCCAGTCAAAGGACCTTACGCAAACCTGAAGTCCTCTGCAATATTTTCAGCAGCAAAGTTATTGATGACTTAACCTCTGGGGTGCAGGTTATGGGTGATGGATACTGTGCATCCCCAGCATGGAACAGCAGAGGATAACAAGGTAGACAGTGAATCACCTGCCCACAGCTGATATAAAAATAGAATATGACATGTTCTACAGCATATACACTGTATTATTCCACTGTAAATCCTAAAGAGATGAGTGAACTGGGCTTTCCTGTAAATAGATTAGTTCATTGAATGGATTTTCGACGGTCTCAGCTGTTCTGCGCATCCCCACCGTCCTGGCTTTTGCATCTCAGCACTATGAATGGAGGGACTGTTTATTAGGCTGTCCCTGCCAACTCCTTTGCGACCTCCCCTCCTTTCAAGAATAAAAAAGAATAAGGAA
>OMLI01092509.1:0-12829 GCA_900302605.1 Rondeletia loricata
GCTATAAGAGGAAGTCTCAGACTGACTGACTTCCCATTGTTGAAATACTTTTAAGTGATGTACAGTAGGTGACAGTGCACCAATGTAGCAGTCCAGGTGAATGAGGCTTACATGGTCCTAATGAGGTAATTTTTTAAGTTTAAATTTTGTCCAATGTTATTAAAATTGTATATGTAATACCCCACACACACAAATGCACACACGCACGTAAACACACACACTGTGTTGTAATTGTAATTGTTAAGTTATTAAATCATAATAATTGTCCAAATCAAAGTCGGTTTTATACATTTTTTAATAGGCCTTTATATTCAGTTTTGGACAAGTACGTTTAGCTATCGGACAAGTAAAATATCTCAAAAAGTTAATGTCAAGCCCTGACACAGGCGCAGAAAGAAGAGAGTTTCAGTTCTGTACTTATAATACAGTATTTTGTAGTTTTTGACTGAGAAATAATTAAAAGAATATTTTTCAGTTATAATTTGTCTGCAATCTCATTTTGTTAAAGAAATCGTGAGAAAATCGTATCGTGAACCCAGTATCGTGAATTGTATCGAATCGTGAGTTGAGAGTATCGTTACATCCCTAGATTTTAGGCAATGCCTGCTTTATACCGAATTACTAAGAGCACTTTAGGCATGGCACTTTCTCATTCCTGTTGTTAGCCTAAGATTTGAGCAACTCTGATTAAATTTGAGTTATATTGTACAACCTTGCCGCAATCTTGATTATTTACTCTTACAATACAGTGTCCGTTTTTTGATCTTTCATTTATGTAGAATAATACAAACTCCAAGTAAAATGTTAGTGCTGAAACGATTAGTCGATAGACAGAAAATTCATCGATTCTAATTTTGATAATCGATTGATCGTTTTAGTCATTTATCAGGTAAAAATGCCAAAAATGTGCTGGCAACAACTTGACAAATGCTAAAATTTGCTGCTTTTCTCTGTTTCATATAATTATAAAATGAATACTTTTTTAAATACATTTTTTAAATTAGGATTTATTCATCGATAATGAAAATAATCGTTAGTTGCAGCCTTATAAAATGTATTTTAAAATGTTGTTTATTTTTGTAAATCAAACATGTTGGTGTTAATAGGTGTTTGTGTGTATGAGGTTATGGAAGAGATTGATCAAATCCATTTAATTACCATGATGGTCCATTTGACCGTCCAACGTTGCTCAGAATTAACTGAGGATTAAATGTACAATGTTGCATGTCCCCTGATTAATATTGTAATTCTAAATAAACTTTTTTTAATGCATTTTTAAGGTGCTATTGAGTCATTCTGAGACAATAAATATTCAAAATTATTGTTATTATTTAATTTTATATTCTATCATAGTTCTTAGTTTATTTTTATTTTTCTGAATTAACATTTTGAAAGTCTGAAATATGGATAGTTGCTGTTACAGTTCTTTCCATACGGCTGTGTACCCTTATGGAGTTTTATAGCATATGCTTACACCAACCATATGGCTCTGAACCCATGTAGACCTGTGAGCAATGTTCAGCAAAGTGTGTGTCTGTGTGTTCTTGTATTTCTGTGCTTCAAAGGACCAAATGCCCTCACAAGGATACAAAGATGAGGAAGTATCTCCTGCCTTGCTCTATTTCTGCCAGTAGGTGGCAGTGAATGCATGGACAAATCTCATGGAATAATGACAAATGACCAGGCTTCATCAATTCAGTCCCTTTGCAGCACAGACAGGAGCGAGCCACGAGTTGACTCTCAGTTATATGGAGTGATCGCGAGAATTGATGCATCTTCACACCGGGTTTAGCCCTGTCTCTTTCAACGTTAAGAATATGATTACTAGTTATAGTCTCTGAGCCACACCTTTTTTTCAGCCACACCATGCATGCTCTCTGGTCATGCTTCCCTCCCCAGTACAGCTAGCTGGTTGTATAACATGATCCAGGAGCCACTTGGACAGGTATGACCCCTCCCTTCCCTTCCTCCATACCTCCCCTTCCTCTCTCTCCTTGGCTATGCTGCCACCCCTTCTTCTCCTCCCTTCCTCTGTCTTCTCCCTCTCCCTCCTTTCTCTGCCCCTCCCTTCCACTCGTTGGCTGCACATCCCCTTCCCTCTCTTACTCTTTTTTTCCCTTCTCACTCTCCTTCTCTCCTCAGCAACAGCCACACCCTGGTGCTTCAGCACTGCACTCAGTCATTATCACTGCGGACAGAGTACTTTCCCTTTCAGTTCAATAAAAATGATTTGACATTTCATGTGGTCGGCACCTGGTGTGTGTGTGTGTGTGTGTGTGTGTGTGCGTGCGTGCGTGCATATGTGACAAGCTGTGTGCTTGTGTTTGTGCATGCGTGCACTGCATGTTTGCACACTAAACAGGGTACACACACACATTCTACCATATTCAGCCCTTGGATATCATGAACATTACAGCTCACATAATCTCACTGCGCCTATATTGCTGTGTTTACGGTAGCTGAATTTGCGATGGGCGGGGCCAGATGGTCCCATACCGCTCTCATTGTCACCAGAGCTCCCTTCACACACACACACACAGGGGGTTAGTGCCGCTCAGCAGCTTAGACCTCCAGGTAAGAACCAAAGCACGCCTGTTTGCTTTGTTTATTATTTATTGGGGAAATTAAAGCTTTACAAACGCCCTGATCTGCATACATGTTGAGTTTGGGCCATCTCAATACAATACTGGCAACTGTAAAAGTTTAGAAAACGGATTTCCACAGTCAAAGTGTATATTGGTATTGGCAATGCTGTCCACTAATCCTCAGCTGTTGTGTGTGTGTAGTGATGTGATGTGCAGTTATGTTTATGGATGAAGGGAAATAAATAAATTGGATGTATTTGAATTTCAAGAGACAGTCTATTACTTAGCCTTTGCTTTTCAATATCATTTTGTGACCAATATTCCGGGTTTATACATGGGATAATTGCGCTTTAAGGTTTTCTTTGCGCTACATCTGTCGCTCTTTCTCTCTGTGCGCCTCTCCGCCGCAGCAGGCTGCAGCCTTTTGTTCTGGTCCACGCCTGTATGGTGCTGAAACCGGCATCTACTGCAGTACAGCAGACCAGACTGACCTGGTTAATAGTCCTATTCACGCGTGGAGAAGAGATTTAATGTGGTTATGGTCATCTCAGTGCAGACATGTTGGCCCCTTCCTTATGTCTGTGGGAGTAGCCCAGCCTATTTCTAGCAATTGGGGTTGGCATGCTGTCTGTCACAACCAGTTGCCCTTGCAGCCATTGCCACCTTGTATCCATCAAGTAGCACTGCTGAGGTTGCAGGGCTGGGAATATACATATTGCAAAAAGTCATGCATTATTAACAATATCATTCATTTTCAATGGCCTGTATCTCAGACATTTAGATTTGAGTTGAAGGGATCGATCATTTTCTTTGAATTGTTCAATTATGACAGCAATTAACTGCTCTGTTATACATTCCTGATATCCAAACCCGTGATTCTCCATGTCTGGCAGCTCTAATGGAAGACCTGCTCTGATGTGATGTTTGAATATGCATACTGCCCCTTTTTGTTTTTTCATGTTCAGCCATAGATAGTGATCTGGAAACGTCCAGGGTTCCACTAGCTGTGTGCTTTGAGTGCATGGACCTATTCAAACCTGGCTCCTTTCAACGTCGCCTCAGCCTTTACATGTTGATGAGAAGCAGGGACCGGAGATTTCCCATGTCTGCGTGTGAAAACATTCCTTTTTCGAAAGATTAGGGCCCAAAAGGAATTAATGCTCACATGGACCTTTCCCCCAGTGATTGCATTCGCACATTCCGATCGCTATCTCTTAAGACCCTTGGCTACGGACGCAAGGCATGTGACGAAAACTCCCTCTTCTTCACACACTGATGTTCTTGGATTTTTAGTCAAATCTCAGCCCAGATGAAGCTTCATCACCAGGGCTACTCTTTGATCAATGAGAGATTCCCCTTGAGAACAGGTGCGGTTCACCTTACAGGGATGTGTGCACAGTTCACACACCGTCCATCTCCAGCTTTCTTCTTGGTTTGAGGTTTAGTAATATAAGACTCTGCTAAATTACAGTGTAATACATTGTGTTTGTGCGTTTAATCAGAATCCCTTTAATCACCAAATACAATGCATTTGTTTTAGTGGCATTAGTGCAGAGAACACGTATCAACTTACAGGGTTTCACAGTGTATAATGACACATATAGTACAGTTACAACTGTGTGTGTGTCAGTTATCAAAATACAATTTTAAGAGTTCACTAAATCTGAGAATAATGAAGGACAACACATTTAAGTAACACGCCTAATTCCAATGTACCTTCTATGTGTGTGTGTGTGTGCGCGCAAAGATCCATGCTTGCTTTTCCAACCACCAGGAAACCCAATCCATCTCTTGCACCATGCGGGAATGTTAAGTATATTTCCCAACGTCAATTCTGGTTAGGTGCACTGTCAAAGTCCAGAAACCACAGAACCGCTCTGCGCTCCACTGAAATTAAGACCCGCCATCTTGGCTGATGATTCCTTGGGGGGGATTCTTGGATTGGAACAATGTTTGGAATAGAGATCAGTTCCTAGGTATGTTTGTGGGTTGATGTGAACTGCTTTGACTTTGTTTCCGTTGTTTGTGTGGGAGAATGTTTGGTCCGTGGCGTGCCGTGATGGGTGGTGGGTTTTGCCTGTGTGTGTGTGTCCTCCATGACGCGTTTGACGTAATATCTTAATGGCTGAAATACGATTCCTAAACAAAAGATGGACGGAGGACCGATAAAGATCCCGGACATTTACAACCGAGGATGCATCGGATGGTGACACGACCGACGAGAATGACGGGAAGCCCCAAGATTCATTGCGAGAACGACGCATCACGTCCAGACAGCGCTGCCATCTATAGTACAGAGCTGTTTGAAACAGCTGGGAAAATGAAGACCTGTGTGTCTTAATTGATGGCTTGATGTCAAGCAAGCAGCCCATCTCAAACTGTAAAGATGCTTCTCTGTGCCCACTTTCTTGAGAAGTTCATTCTCTTGGGAAGAACATTCTCCACAAGGACACAGGTATTGACTTGGCGCTCTCGAATTTGATGAACACCTTTTTGTCCGGTGCCGAGATCCACCCCGTGACCTCCCCGTTACATGGTGGTCTCCCTAAGCGCTCGTCCACCCTGCTGGCCTTGGCTTGTACCAGGGCTCCGTCCACGGCTGACTAGCAGCCAGTCTCCCAAACCAGCCCTGACAGCCAGCGTCACATTCCATTTCTCACAGATGATGCCCCTCGACAGAGAGGACACTCATTCAGGGCATTCTTACACTCTACAGCAAACGGCCTCAAATATCGACATCTATAAAAAAAAATCCTGCTGTTCTTGCGTCTGATCTTGTAACCATGTTGGCTGTTGTACAGAGTTGTGTGAGGTCGTAGAGCGGCGTGATCGAGAGGGAAGTAGGGAAGAAGAGTTTTCTGGCGTTGGTTCTGAGAGACGGAGAATAGAACCCGCCCACCACTGCAGTTCAGTTTGCACAGGTTGACTTGGCAACAAATCCGGTCCTGGTGATGTTGATCCATGTGCCTCCAAGTTATTTTCCTTCTCTCGAATGCTTTCTTTATTTTGAGCGGAGTTATGTGGACAAGTGCCCAACAACACATTCCAAGGGAAAATGTGTTGTATGTTCACGTAGTGCTATTTATCTACAGGAAGTTTATGTGTCTGTTTCCTAGCTAGGTTGACATACACACCAGCTTTAATGTGCTGTTTGAGATTTTGCACCCCCTAATTGGCACAGACGAGTGCAGATGACTGGGATGTTGACATATTCTGGATAATATGATGGTGTTTCCTGTTACTGTATGTGGCCAGCTGGGTCCCGCATCTGTTCTAACGTTAGCAAAGTGCCAAAACTCGGCTCGCCTTTTGCAGGCTGAGTGACTCATAGAATTCAAGAATTACAGTATTAAGAGTACAGTACAATATTGAGAGTCAAGGATGTAGGTACAAAATTACTAGAATTGAAGAATCGTGTTGTGTCCCAACATCTTTTTCTGACAATTTCGTGAAAAATCCAATGCAGATCAACCTTTTTGGGGGGGAATTTGAAAATGCATTGGCAGATGTTTTTCAGAATTCAGAGAAACTATTTTAAGACTGATAGTAGACTAAATGACTTGTTAAGATGGATATTTTTTGCAGTGTGGTGACATGGGAAGCTGGGCCTGTTTTGTCTGACCCTGACCCGGGCCAGTGGTGGGAAGAAACCACTAATGAGCCTTAGCTTCTGGATGGGCCACGGCCCTCCTGTTAGCCTAGCGTAGCGGCTAAGCTACGTAGCGCCGAGCCTTTATGGTTTCCAGATGTGGAGGCTAAACAGCTAGCTTGTTTTTTCCCTCTCTTTTTGCAAACAGCAGACTGGCAGCGGTTAATACACTGGGTGAAACGTACTGGAGGAATGAATGAGCCTCATTGTTGGAAGTCCATGTATTGTTTGAACATACGGCAGCTCTATCAGGTTTCTCCATGCTTTTATACACAGCGGGGTTTTTTTTCTTCATCACATGTGAATGTGAGTGTGTTTTTCAGTTGACCCATTCAGGGAAAGGGTTGGAATGAAATGTCATGGAAATAAGTCTCCAAGGATTTAGGGGAAATGGCTTCTCAGTGCCTGAAGCTTCCTAAACCAAAGCAGAACATCTCTTCACTGTGTTAGTGTGTGTGTATGTGTGTGGGCTCACTGCTCACACATGCATGTTTATGTGGACATGTGTGGATCTCTGTATCTGTGCGCGTCTGTTCGTCAGGGCCCTGTTTGGGTGGATGGAAACCCCCCAGTTCATTCAAACTTTTCACACAGAGCCGCTCTGTGAAGCCAGTGTGAAACGTAGAAACAGATGGGGGGGACATGAATGCGTTGACTGTACATGACGTTCCCGTGAGTCCGTTTTTAACAAGGCCGCGGCAAAAACAGCAGCTGAGTGTGTGTGTGTTTGTGTAGCCGACCTCCTGGCCAGCTTCCAGGAGGGCTTTTGCCGTGTCCGCCACCGAATATGCCCGAAGAGGGAAATCGGACATCCTCTCTCAGACATGCAACAGAGTGAGAGGAAGATGGACAGACTTACAGGCATATACACACAGGGATGTAGCGGAGGGTAAACCCACCTAACTCAGTTGACCCATCTTTTTATTTGCGGAATAGTGTTTACCCACCACTTTTAGGTTGACATAAATCAAATGGGATAGGATATTTTAAGGAAAAAGAGCATAACGCTGTTCATGTTTTCACTTCCATTGAAGGATTACGTGCTCCTCTATGGGTGGAGAAGATTCGACCACCTTTGGGTTTACGAAACCCTTTCAGACCCATTGGATAAACTCAAAATTACATTGTCGTCAAGCTAAAAACAAGGCTGTTTGACATTTTGGAAAATCAAATCAATGTATAGCAATGTGGAAATAAGCTCTCATCTCTCATATACAGACACTTGTTACGCCCTCATACTGTGCAGGAAAGGCTCTCTCATTCACTTGTGTCTTCCTACCAGGACTGTCTGTGTTGTGTTGAAGTGTTGACTGTGCCTACTGCCCCTTTGGGACCATCAAGGGCCCCCCTCACCACGGCAACCCCTGCCATGGAAACCAGCCCCTCAAAGGAATGACCCTTTTGAGTTCCCGTCTATTGGCCCTCTGTGTGTGTGTGTGTGTGTGTGTCTCTCTCTCTGTAGTAAGAGGATAGAAAACAGCAGCGTGTCTGACAGTTAATGTAGCCTATATAAAACATTTTTTTTGCTCTGTTCTTTTCATTGCCTCTCTTTTCCCCTCTTTTGTCCACATATTTCCTTTCTTTTCTTTCCTTTCCCTTCCCTTCTTTTCTTCTCCTGTCTTGTGTTGTCCACTTATTTCCTTTCCTTCCTTTCCCTCTCCTCTCCTCTCCTCTCCTCCCCCATCCACTTATTTCCTTTCCTTTCCTTACATTTTCTGTACCCAGCAATCCCCTGATTGGGACAAATCCTTTGACCCTGAGGCACACCGCTCTCCTCTAATTGGTGTTGCCATGGTGATTGTTGTCTCTGCTGAGCAGTGTCACCCTTATACAGACATCAGTGGAACAGTGGGCTGGGCCAGGGGAGGGGCCAACATCGGGGAAGCTCTATTTGTTTGTTTGTTTCTATTTTAGATGCACTCCTCTTCACGTCGGTGCCAGCCGTTAGCAGCGTTAGAGAGACCAGACCATTGTTGGATCAATGGCAGGCAGAAACACGAATAGCACAGATCAGTGGGATAGCTCGCAGCTAGAGAGAGAGGGACTTGACTGCTTATGATGACTGGTGTGAGACACTGAACATGTATGACAGGGCATGTATCTCCTAGGCACTGGGAGTCACCTCATTAAATCACGGGCCATAAATCCCGGTAGGAAAGGCCGCCATTAGCTTTATTTTGGAGTTACTGTGTGTGCGTGTGCATGTGCGTGTGTTACATATGCATGCATGGCCGTGCCCAGGGTCTTAAACCTGAGGCTTATGTTGACGGTTATAAGCGTGTAGTATTGGGGGTAACTCACTACTTTGTAACATGTTAGAGTACTCGGATTACTTTTTAGCAGTAACTAGTATCTTAACACTTTAGTTTTTCAATTGTTGTAATCCGTTATTAGTTACTTTATAAAATTATAATGTTATTTCTATTTTTAGCCGGGCATCGCAAGATGCACGGCTCTATACCTATGATTTGCTCGAGTCTGTCCGTCCGTCTGTCCGTCCGTCGAGTCAGTGTTGCAAATCACGTGATACAGTCCTGACATGCCATGTGGGTGGCGGTATGCACATTCCCCTCCAAGCTACATAGGTGCCCAGCTGTTCCGTGGCTTTGCACACAGTCTTGTTCTTTCATATTGTTTCATTTTTTTATGTGCGGCTAACTGAAAAAACACACACTTAGTCTGCTTGATATAGATGAGATTGGCTTACTACTTCAAAAACAGTTGAGTACTTTTGCAAAGAGTAACTTTGTAAAGAAACTAGTTACTTTTTAAGGTACGTAACAAAGTAACTTTCCCCAACACTGCTGGTCAGTATAATTTGAGTCATCCCATATAGCCTGCCGTCCATTCATCGTATCATTTGAAACATAACTAGAGCCTCCGCTTCCTCATAAACGGATATTCGATGTCCTCTGTACAGGTTTTATAGAGTGTGAGAGTCAACATTTCACAAAAGCAGGGGGAGGAATCCTGTAGTGCTCAGATGTCTATAGATTACAAAAAAAAAAAATGACATGATGTCCTAGGCTGTTTTTGCCTTGCTCTACTGCCCTTCTCTTTTGTTTTTCATTGTGGGTATAAGACATTTGTTAGGCTTAAGTCAGTTCCTCTGTCAGGTAAGCAAACCGTGAAGTGTAGAATCATTGTTTGAGGAACTTGTGATAGTGGATTTTGGAAAGGGACAAATGCAGCTCATTGTTGATACCAGCATGTTTGTCTTACTATGTAGTGTGTGTCCGCACATGACAGACTGTCCCTGGTATGTGTCCTGATGCTATCTCTCTACCTGCCATGTCTACAGGAGCCTGGCACATGGCCTGATTGCCATCTCCTCAAGTAGCTTGTTTTTGTGTTATAATATTTCGCTTTTGCATGCCACTGTTCAACTTTCTGTGTGAAATGCACCGACATGCTTCTTCAAAAACAGAGTCGAACAACACTGAGTAGCACATTTAGAGGGAGCGTCTCTGTAATTAGTTGTTTCTCTTGCGAAATCACGGCTGTTTAAAGCCACCAGCTTTTTCCGGTTCTTTTGTTGACGTTCCGTGGGTTGCCAATTACTGATTTAGTCTCTCCCGAGCCTCCTTTTCCTCAGCTCACCTATCCCCCGAGGGGAAACAGGAGGAGAGGGAGACCCCCCATGGATCCGCATGCCCACATTCAGATGCTAATCCGCCGCCATCTGCTTCGTGGCTCGTAGAGGGGTGGGCTGCACGTAACGCCTCCCCGTCCCTTGTCGCTATGGGGTAAGGGAGGAAAAACCCCAAGCTCCTCACACCCCGAGGGCCTGCCAGGCTGGCTGCCACCTTCGCGCCCTAATCAAGGCCCCAACCCCTTTCCACCTCGCACCCTCTGTCCCCTTCCACCATCACACCAGGGTCATCCATAGAGGTTGTCCAAAGAAGTCCCCCCCTCTATCCTAGGGCAATTGACCCTGTTGTAATAGATCTCTTTTTCAGCGTGACCCCTCACATTGTCCCGTCAAACCTGCTTCCAGGCAAACTAGCTAATCAATCCCGGTGCATTGCAACGGGCTGTTCAAAACTGCCCGACTCTGAGCTGATCAAATGAAGCGCACATGATTTACACGGGACTTCAGAATTGTTTGAGGCAACCGAGTGAAGAGTTTTGCTCCCACATGTTTGAGTGGGTACGCTTCTCAAGCTCCCCCTTTAAGTGGTCGTACCTCAGCTGCAGTGTGTGGGAAAATCTCGTATGTGGCGGTAGATTTGTGTAAAGTCACTTGAGATCAGTGAGTGGCTTTTCTGTATTTCTATAATCAATCAGGGACTTCTGAAAACACTAAGAGGAAGATTAACATTGTTGCGTTTTAGACATTTAGGCCCTTTTTATGCTTTTCCCAGTGCAGATTAGATGAAAACGGTTCACATGGTTGACGCAGAGGTCTCCGTTCCCACCAGCCTTTATCGTCCTATATTCTCACCACTAACTCGGCGCAGCGGCGTTCATTTCAAACTCGGGGACAAGGAATGCGTTTTATCGACAGTAGCTCGTATGTTCCCAAGCCCGGCTATTTCCTGTGTTGGGCGACCGCCCGTCAACAGACATGTGAACCGGTCGTGATCTTCTAGGGATCTAGGGAGAGAAGGAGCTGGGAGATACGGGACTCTTATCTGCGTCCATATCGTGAGTAATGAAAAGACAAACCCCAGTCTGGTCGAGCCTGCTCTGCATCATTCTGTCTGCGTGTGTGTTTGTCTTATTTTTGGTCCATGTGACTCTGTGGGCATGTGTCTGTATTTTTCTCTGGGGTGTGTGTGTGCCTGGTTGTGTAAAGCCAATGTGACACCCAGTCAGTTGCATGTAGACTATGCCGGCGGTGGCAGCGCCGTGAATGCTGATGATGCACCGACACCAGCGGTACTCTCTGTCCCTTTCTGACAGCTCTATCATCATCAACCTACCTGTCTACCTGCCTGCCTGCCTGCCTGCCTGCCTGTCTCACTGTCTCACTGTCGCTCTGTCGCTCTGTCACTCTGCCTGTGTCATCATTTTCACTTGGACATAAATAACGAATGACCCAATTGACAGGGAAGGGGAGCTTTAAACTTCAGCCCAATTTGATGCAGGAGATGTGCTTCTAACTAATGGCAAGCGATGCTGAGCACAGGAGTCTTTCCTTTCCCTCCACTCCTCTTCACTTGAAAACGTGAAACCTTTACAAAACCAATTAGATAAACTCAAAAATGCATGGTGGTAAAGCAAAAAAACCAACAAGGCATTTTTAGCCGAAATGTATATTCTTTATGTTCACGGAGTAATAAACGCCCTGCCCAAGAGAGAAACGTCTGTTGACTCCTTATATACAGAAAAGAACCGGATGATAGACGTAGTTAGATGTAAGATGTATTTCTGGTAAGCCAGGAATTAGTTTTGGACACGCTGCTGGTGCCTCCTTTTTCCTGTGAAAATATTGTATTGACAATGACATTTACACTGCAAGTTGCTCCAGTGGGTGGCGGTATGCACATTCCCCTCCAAGCTACATAGGTGCCCGGCTGTTCCGTGGCTTTGCACACAGTCTTGTTTCTTAGTTCCTAGAAAAGTTGACATTTTGGAGATACGTGGTTTGCATCCGCCATCAGCGATGCTAATACTAATCCTGTGTAAACTGAACTCTTGTTCTTTTTCTTCTAGACAGGCAATTTCTAAAATCAGTCGTGGAATCTATAGAGGAGGGTTTTTAATGTATTTTCGTCATAAACTTCACCTTTTGGTTGGCCAAATCAGGTGACAAATTGTAAAACGTTGATCTTATACAATTATACAGGGCACCGGTTTTTTCAGTGAATTTCATTATCCTGTGCAAATGCGTTTAACACCGTCTGTGAGTTCATAGTTTACCCAGCTTTTCATTTCCCACTACATCACCACTCTGCCAGTACTTTCTTACATAGTGCTTCTACTGTCGCAGTCCTTGAGTCTTCCGTCTTCATTTAACTTAATTTCCCGATGGAGCCGTAGCTATGGCGACTCATTTTGGTGTCATGGAAACAAAGTCCTATCTTCACAGCAATATCATCAGCCGTCTGGAACGCAGAGAGACCCCTAGCCCACACAGCATCCCCAAATGTAAAGTTAAGCATTGATTGCAATGAACTGTGTTAAGCTTGACATAGTAAAAAATTACTACTGTAAGCTATGTTTTTTGAAACTGGTATAACGAGATGTTGTATCGCATGCGAGTGGTGAGAGACTGAGCAAAAAAGATTTTGTTTACTTCATTGGACGGTCGGAAAGCTGAGAGGAAGCAGAGTAGTCTCGGGTGGGATTTGATCCTAGGCCAGAGGGGGTGGATTTGGGTCCAGCGACGACGTTCTTGACCGATACACCATCACTGGACATTTGAATGGTCCTGAGTTGCAGTTGGCTGCAAGACCTCGTGATTGGCCACTTTAAACGTCAAGTCAGTTCATGAAGAATGACTCCACCTTTGACTCCCTCAAATACAGGAAGTCATTAACGCTTTACCGCGAACCGAATCCCCAAGTCAGTGAATTATACGTGGGATGTAGCTCTGAGTCTTCACTCTAACCTCCTTCAATAATGGGAATCGGCAAGGGATTGCTAGGCA
>OMLI01092518.1:9458-19554 GCA_900302605.1 Rondeletia loricata
GGTGGATTGAGGGACGGACGCTTTGAGTTTGAGTGTGTGTGTGTGTGTGTGTGTGTGTGTGTGAGTGAGAGTCACTGAG
Source organism: Rondeletia loricata (assembly GCA_900302605.1). Taxonomy (NCBI): domain Eukaryota; kingdom Metazoa; phylum Chordata; class Actinopteri; order Beryciformes; family Rondeletiidae; genus Rondeletia; species Rondeletia loricata. The sequence goes on from OMLI01092518.1 coordinate 9,538, forward strand.
GAAAAGAGAAAACGTGTATGTGTCTGTCTGTCTTTGTAGCATGTACTTATGTGCTCATTTCTATTGTAAGCCTGACGCTCATGTCTGTGGCCATGTTCTAAACATGGTGTGTGTGTGTGTGTGTGTGTGTGTGTAGGATGTTGTTATTCAGCAGGAGACGAGTGTGTTCCCAACTAGTGTGGTAGCGTGGCTTTTCATACTTTTTTACCGGTCGACCGTTCTATTTGTGGACGGGACACCACAGATGGAAAGGAAGGTTTTGTTAATTGATTCCTTAATTAATTAATTTGAATTATTCATGGGAACAGGAATATTCAATCGCAGCTTATCAAAGGTGTATGTAAACTGCTTAACCCAAATAAAACTTTAAACCCGAGTATGGTCAATAGCCGGGTTACGTAGCCAGAGTGTATTTATACTCATTATACTGTATCTGCTCAAAGAATTTGCAACTTCATGACACATTATAATACTATAATACTTAGCTAACTTACACCACTATGGAATAATTGTATGGATACACAAAGGTCATGATGCGGCTGTTTAGTCAAAATAGATCATTCGATTTGTTTCACAGACAATCTACATATAAGGTTTGGATGGGAATCTACAAGTTGGGTTTTTCCCACTTAGCTCCACCTCTCCATGTGTAACTATTGTACAGTTCCTAGTCCTTGGGATAAATAAAACCAATACAACCTGATCACTTGAAGCAAGAGATCTTTGATCATGCCTTGTTCCAACATCACCAAACGTTCAACTTTGCACCAAGTTCAATACCCCGCACCTTTTCATGTGAGAGTCAGATCTCTCCCCAAGATCAATAAAACCACTCTAATTAACACAATTCTGTAACATACCATCCTCTCTCCTGTGTCAACTGGAATATGCATCGATTCCAGTTTGACTCCAGTCAACTCAGCTGGAGCCCAGCAGCCTTCAATAGCATATTCCCTTGAAGTAGGGAAGGGTGTTGAAATAGAGATAATGGGATGGCTGTGTGAACTCAGTAGACGGAGAGGCCATGATGAGCAAGAGGTAGACGTCAAACTGGGGTCGGAAACTAATGATGTGTTCGTTTCCCTCTGTTTTTTGTTTCCTGGCCCTGTTAGAGCTCGTTCCTTTGATCGGTGCCTCAAAGCTTGTGAGAGTGCAAAGCATCGCATGTGTCAGACTACTATGGAAGGGCTGCAGGGGCGTAGCTAGCATCGCTCCCACAGAGCCAGCCTCAAAGTATTTGACTTCCTCCAACAGCTGATCTGGTGTCCGATTTCTGTCCACTGATTCGCATGATACCATAGACAATATACTGTATTTCACAGACACATACAGTGCAGTTTAGTGCACCCTCGAGTATTACACCTGCCTATAAGGGGCATGGTCTCCAGGCAAGCAAGGGATGCAGAGCCTCTTCAAATAAAGTCACACAAAAATGTGTTAAAAAAATGTATTAAAAGACCAATAAAACAGGTCTGGGTATTAAAAACCACGAGTGTCAATTTCAGGCTTTAATAGAATGAAACGTTAACTGCCCTAGTATGTGGTTAGTGGTAGTCTGTTGGATGAAAATATAAAGATATATGGAAATGCCCTTTCTTCACGGTGCTGTAAATATTTTACTTCATGAGGCTATTGATGGAGTAATATGAGAAGGGGGAGTTCAGTTTCATGTACTGGACAGAGGCTTTGTGCTTCTGATCGCTGAATTGAAAGCAAGCCTGGTGAACAGGAAAGACTTTGACCTTATCATTTATACACCTACTACATAGTCAAACTTTGTGGGTTGAAGCTTTGGATACAATAATAGCACAGACATTCACCACTTTCTTGCCTCCACTTTCCCATATATCACTTTAACTATGTAACTATGAATAGTATTGCCTTGATTTCATGACGTCTCCTTGTCCTCATGCAGCATATAAACTCAAGGTTCGATCTGAGGTTTGACCAACTACCGGTATTAACCTTTGTCTTTAACTCAATACACATTTAATCACCTTCTCTTAAGAGGCATGTTTGCGTCACTCAAGATGCTCAAGTCCTACAAAGATGCTCTCTGAGAATCTCTCAAAGAGAAAAATTTATGAGGAACTTTTCCCTCAGATCTCAGTTTGGTAAATGCAAGTTTTAGGATATCAAAGCAATATGGACAGAGTATTCTCTTTAGGTCAAAACTTCACTTTTAATGACATCAGATCCGGAAGAATAACAGAACACATCAGTCAGGCCGCCAGTCCATCACAGAGAAAAACATCATTAATATCATAATATTACTTATTTTTGCACCAGTTATTACGTAGCCCCCAAATCAATTAGCTTCAACAGCAGCATGTGATGCTTTCCCAGAATTTCATTTCAGCGTTTCCTTTGCAGCCTGTGACCATTCTGTTACGGGACAGCTTCCCTAACCATTGAGCCAACCTGTGGCCCCATCGTGTGCCATCAAGCTCCTCTTAGTCATTCTTTAAGACTACATTTAATTCAAGTTTCTAATTACTCACTCCTCTTGTCCCCGGTGGCTAGCCAAATCAGAAAGGAAGCCAAATGAACTCTACCTAACCAATTAGCCGAGTGGGCTGCTAAAGCTAATGACATGAACAACAGTCTGTGGCTGCCTCATTGCTTCAGGACGCCCTAAGCCCTGCAGGATGGCTTCCTCCACGATGTATAGACGAAAGATTTCAGAAAGATTTCAGTTCCGGAGTCAATTATGACTTTAATTACTTTGAAGGGTCTGGGAGTATGATGTGGCCTCTCTGCCCTCTGGGGCCACAGTTGAGTTTCTCCAGTTGACCTGTACCGATGCATTTAAGCCAAGCTCTTCATGGGAAATAAGATTTTAAGACAGACGAGAGACTTGAACAAGAGCACTTTCTGAAGAGTTTAAAATTACCATGATGATCAGAGAGAGATCATTATGTTTTACTCATTTACTTTATAATGATGCAATTCAGACCTATAATAGCTGCAAACCAGACCTGAGTAGAAGAGCTTATTTCTTTTATTATGCAATTTTTCCTCTTGCTAAATTACAGCAATGAACTTGAGTGTAGGGATAAGCGGTCTCGGGCAAGATACACTTTTGGGGTGGAGATCTTTGTTAATGGACTGGGTGTTATGGAAATGGCCCACTGGATTGTTGTACTTCTGTCTTCCTGGCCCACGGTCATTCACGTCCAGCTCAGTCATCTCCAAGGGTGGAAGCTGACATTAAAAGGCTTTGGACCGTGCAATAGTTTTCAAACAAAAACAGAGATCCGCTTCAGAATGAGTTAATTGATGACAACATAAATTAACCAAATTCAGAAGGTTTACTTGCCCACAGTAAGGTACATACCAATTATGGTGAGGCCACTAAGCTAAACATCAAGTGCCAAGTCTAAACATTAAACGAAGCGCTCGATTCCAAAACACACACAAAACAGCATCATAATTTGCTTTGATTTTGTGTCATCAAACTTTTTTTCAAATGTGAATATCTCATTTTGGAGCTAAACTCTTTAAATACAACACATGCACTGTACAAAATCTGCTAAACCAAAACAGTTATGCATTGTAAGTGTTTATGCAATTCAATGCATGTGAGCATCCCAGTTGCACATGACGCACGGGCTACTCCTGATTGGTCTAAATCTCATGCTACGAACGGACACACACACGGACGGACACACACGTCACTATAGAAGAGGCTGCACCGCTTAAAAAGGGAACCTGGGCACATGGTAATGTGGCTACATCACACAACTGTTAGTTTGTTGTTGGCAAATAAACAACTCTCTGAACTTACCCTTATTAGAATTGAAAGCAACTGTCAATTGAAGTAGTAATTTAGCCTAGATGTTATCCTCTCAATATAGTTTCTTTCCGTTGCCATCGGCTGTTGCACTCATTTCTGTGAACAGTCTGCAAGGTAGCTGTCACTCAAAATGCGTGTTCCCTACAAACCTTGTTAGTAAAGATGCTTGTGGCTGTTGAATACCCTATCAACTACATCAAACAAAGTTATAGAAAGATAAAATAATATTTAATAAAATGTACAGTGTCTTGCGATGATCAGATGAAAGTGATCTTTGGAATTTTTTCCTGGAGAGAATCTGTGGTGTTTTGTTTGTTCTAAGAAGCTACAAGATGCTATTCCTAAATGGAAACACGCTACGGCTTTTTTGTCCGTCCATGTTGGCGTTTTTATAAAATGATGACCCTGTTATAATTTTTATAACTGCCAATAAAGTAGTCTATCTATCTATCAGTTTAAATGGCCTTAGTTTAGGCAGATCTTATCCCGTGTCTTGGAACAATGTAACAACAACTTTCAGAGACACATGTTCCACTGTAATAGGATGAGTTAATGGGTCCAGCGGTCCAACTTGGGGAGCAAGGCCTGCAATAAGAATAAAAAACATCATACAGGAAATGTATTAGCAATCTCTGCTCCTTTAATGGAGGCAATTATAAGAATTGAAGAAAGAAAGAAATTCACCCATTTATTGAGAGTAGTTAAAAAGAAATACTTAATTAACAAGTTCAGTGAAGTTCAGTGAAGTTCAGTGAAGCCTCCAACAATATCAAGAGTGCGGAAAGTCCGCTTTTATACGAGGAAAGGGCATCCGGTACTCTTTCCTCACAATCTGTTGATGAAAGTAAAACTTATACTCACCTTTGTGAAATTACCTAGAAATTCTGTACTTTGATCCCCTTTTCAAGTTTGTCAAGCTATTGACACGTGTACTCTTAAAACTGGAAAGTGCAGTCATTCAAACAGACCTCAAAATCGCAAAAGTAGTTGCCCTCTTTAAGTCACGGGACCCACCAGTCCCTTCAGGATTTTGTGGAAAAATGCTAGATGTTTTGCAGAGTTCTTAGGTGTTTTTTGCTGTATAATTGTGGGAATTGGTAAAAACTGCAAGTCAAGAAAAAAATTATACTAAAGATAAATTTGATTTATAAGTTAAGTTAAGTATAAGATGTGTGCTTGCTTCAGTTTGAAAAGGTTGAATTCATTAGAAAGAGTTTGAATGTCTTTAAAATTTTATTAATTGGAGCTTAAGCTATTTATTTGTTACTGTCCTGTAGTAATCAATACATTGAAGAGTAGGTAATAATGTTTTAAAAAGTAGTAGTAGTATGAGCAGTTATAAAAGTAGTAGTATTGATATTAGTAGTAGTCGTAGAAGTAGTAGTAGTAGTAGTAGTGGTATATGGACTAAAAGTACAATGATACTTACAATGAGAGTAACAATAGAAAATGTTTCAGTTCCTTTATCACCAACATTACAAGCAACCTTGATAGTACTGTAACTTTAAGGTGCAAATTAATTCTTCATAATCAACATCAGTAAAATGTATTTCTGGTCACATGTGTATATCAGGAGAGCAGGAGTTTGTATCAAAGCTTCAGACAGTTGTTTTCTCTCTGTATTCCCATATTGTCCAGTGGTCAGTATTCCTGGTTTTCACTGGTTCAATTACCAGTATGGGAAAAGATGTATGGATATTGGCTGCTTATTGGAAAGATCTCACTTTTTCTCTACTGGCAATACATAGAAGCATTGATGTATTGCAGAACAGGGGAAAGGGTGTACACTGCTTTCTATACAGAGAGAGAGCGATAGGGTTTGAATAAAATGAAAGGCAGAGCTATCATACTCAAGTCTGTAAATTAATGTGGTAATGATTTATTGATGGTAAACTCATATGCATAGCACCTTTAAGTAAAAAGTCTGTAAAAAACAAATGTGGTTTCAAACTGTCTCTTCCAAAATCCTCAATTCAGTTCAAATATCCAAAGCTCCAGCCCGAGTCCTTGTGCTCAGAGATAGTGTAGTGGTTAAGACCCTCACCTCTGGAGTCACATCTGGGCCCACCAGAGATCCTGCTGGAAGAGAGACAAGGTGAGTTCTGCTGCAAGGTGAGTGATGAATAAAGGTAATATATAAACACTAAATTACATATCTGTTCTGTTCAAATGCACTGTGAAAAACCAACCAAAACAGCATTCAATAAACACACCAACCAAAATGACTTCCAAACCAAAATGACTTCCAAACCAAAATGACTTACAGAAACAAATCAAACCAACATGAATGAAAAAACAAACCAAACCAAAATGACGTAAAAAAACTAAACCAAACCAAAATGAGTTCCAGAACAAACCAAAATGACTTAAAGCATTACAGAAGAATCTGCTTATTTCCGGAGTCATAAGTTTGAGTTTTGTCCCAAGAAGTGGACATATTTGCCGCAGTTCTGCATCTGTATATCTAGTTTTGAGGTCAAAAACTAACCAAACCAGAATGACTTCCAAAACAACTTAAAAAAACAAACCAAAATGAGCTCAAAAACAAACCAACATGACTGCTAAAAACAACAAAACAAAAAAAATGACTTAAAAAATAAACCAAAATGACTTCCAAAACAAAACAAAATGAATAATACAATAAATAAAAACACCAACCAAAACTCAAATAAAAACACCAAATCAAAATGACTTTGAAAATAAGAATAAAACTAAAACACATCAACCAAAAGGAATTCCTTTAAACCAAACTGCCATCATTATCAATAATATTGCCGGAAATATAGGCTCAGATAACTTTACATTCATTTTTCAGTGAAACGTTAAGTCTGGTGCTGCAGCATGTAACAGCTAAACTAGAGTTTAACATGGATTTAGAGGCTGGAAAAGGTAACCAGCCCAAATACAGAAACTGGATCAGTAAACCTCAGCCGCCAAAGTGGCTGGTAGAATTGACAGAGAGTAACAGTAGAAAGTATTTCAGTTCCCTGATCACCAACATTACAAGCAACCTTGATAGTACTGTAACTTTAAAGTGCAAATGAATTCTTCATAATCAACATCAGTTTGTATCAAAACTTCAGACAGTTGGATGCTGTCTGTAGTCCCATATGGTCCAGTGGTCAGGATTCCTGGTTTTCACCCAGGTGACCCGGGTTCGATTCCCGGTATGGGAAATGATGTCGCAAACATTTAGTACAACTCATAGAAACATTGAAAAAAATACAGGGAAAAGGGTGTACACTGCTTTAGAGAGAGAGAGAACTGAACATTCTGCATGCATGCACACAGATATACGTATACGAAAACACTACACTGGGATAAGCTAGTGTGTGGATACCCATATGGGTAATCCACACACACTGGTAAACATACAGAAAACATGCATCTAATCATTCTCTGACATCTACATATATATATATATACCATGCTCACACACACCCACATATCCCATGTATCGGCCCAACATGTGTATACACATACACATGGTGCCATGGATGGATGTGCCACATGCATAAGCTCACCCACCCACACTTGCACATGACGAGTGTGTAATGAAAGTGAAGCACTCTCTCTCAGTAGCTATAACAGGCAGATGCAACCACTCCACATGTACAATCAGAGTAGCCTTGAACATGTTTCTATGTGAGATGACAATTAATATCCTCTGTCAAAATGTCAACTCGCTCAGAAATTCTAAATATAACTAAACATGGGATGTAGTTTTAGTATTGAATCTACCCAAATCCACCATCACATTTATTTAAAGCAGCATAGTATATTTTCATAAATAGTCACTGGAGGCCTATCCATACCAATACGTTTTCAACATTTAAAGAAGCAATGAGTCAGATTTGTTCTGCCCCATAGCACAAAATGACCGTAATATATCTGCGGGGGGTCGTCTAATACCGATGACCCAATGATTACTGAGAGGTGCTGAGATTTCTGGCTTTCAAAACGCACTTTACGGCCCGTTCTCTGTTTTGGAACTAAAACGCTCACCCCAATCCACCTACTGGCATTTTCAACTGCTCAACGAGGACGGTGCTATGAGCGAGACTGTCGCAAAACACGTCAGGTGTGAAGGCTAATAAGCCTTGTTCTCAAGTCCAAAAAAGCAAATGACAAAGCAGTATTATGATTACTGCAGTATTCTGCATCCTGATATATTACCTCTTCACTAGACATTTCTGTTGGATCTCTGCTCTAATTAGCTAGCTTACACATCACTATTGTGAAGATGTGAGGTCAGATCCGAGCGTCTTCAAACCAGAGGAGTCGTCTGGGGAGAGAAGAAGGAAGGGAGAGAGAGTGGGAGCAGAGTGGAAAGAAAGAGAACAGTTGAAATGGGAAAAGAGAAAGTTAGAGAGACAGAACGATAACGAGACGAGAGGAGACTGAGAGATTAGACATTTCAGACTCTGAGACAGGCAGAGAGAGTCTGCATTTTGATGGGAAAGTGAGTTCAAGACTTGAAACAAGAGTGCGAAGGAACAAGGGCGGGCAAAGCGGGGAGGGACAACAGTGTGGCGTCGGAAGGAAAGTGAAAGAGAGCGAGATATGGAAGCATTAAAAGAGAGAGGTGAGAGTGAGATGGACACAGAGGACATGTGAGGAGAACCAATTTGGAACTTCAGAGCACCGAGGGATAAGAGGAAGAGGAGGAGGAGGAGGACAGAACAGAGGTAGAACACAGAGGTTGGAGCCCTGGCATCCAGAGGGACAACCCACCTGCAGAGCAAAGCCACTGGGCATCGACACCGCCCCTCCCATGATTAATAGGGCTGTCACTTATGACAAATGCAGCACTGCCTACCTGACCTACTTCAAGACAGCGGAAACACAGCGTTACTCCTTCTCCTCCTCCTCTTTTTCCCTCTGAAAAAGGAGGGCCAACTACTCCTCCCTTGTTTTAGTTAGGGTTCTGCCCACCTCCTGCCCTTTCCCCGGGGCTACAGCAATCCTCTGTAGTGGCAATTGACCCGAGTCCTTCCTGGTACTGCAGAGGGAGTTTCCAGGGTCAGGACAATGTTGTGTATGTGTGACAACGAGGCCCCTTATGCGCCTATACAGGACTGACACCAATGGGAGACAACCATGACAGATGTCCTGGGCCCCGAGCCTTAAGGGAGCCTCACAGAAGAATAAGCGTATTTAATGAGTCATATTAAGTAGGGTCTGCAACTTTGAGTTTTGTCCCAAGAAGTGGACATATTTGGCGCAGTTCTGCATCTATGTCTAGTTTTGATGCCCCTGGCTTCATGGAGACCTACTGAGCTCAAGTCTCCCTCAGGGTCTCTCTCTCTCCCAGCCTGCGTGGAACATGGGCTCAGCATGCAGCCTGGAACCGCCAAACACACACACACACACAGTTCCCAGTTCTGAATGAGAGTGATATACGTGCCTGCCTTATCCTTGGTAGCCAACCTGGTGCCTCTTTGTGTGCTTCACTGCGTGGTATATGGGTGACTTATTTCTACTTGGCCTAGAAGTGTTTTCCCCTAGGAGGGTGTGTTGCTTGAATACACTGTTTTGCTGTGTCACTGCACGTGGGAACGGTACTCTGGACCCCTCACTGTGTGTTCGTACCCTTGGCCAGAGAGGTGAACGGTACTCTGGACCCCTCACTGTGTGTTCGTACCCTTGGCCAGAGAGGTGAACGGTACTCTGGACCCCTCACTGTGTGTTCGTACCCTTGGCCAGAGAGGTGAACGGTACTCTGGGCCCCTCACTGTGTGTTCGTACCCTTGGCCAGAGAGGTGAACGGTACTCTGGACCCCTCACTGTGTGTTCGTACCCTTGGCCAGAGAGGTGAACGGTACTCTGTCTGGACCCCTCACTGTGTGTTCGTACCCTTGGCCAGAGAGGTGAACGGTACTCTGGACCCCTCACTGTGTGTTCGTACCCTTGGCCAGAGAGGTGTAGTCGACACCCACTATTGGAGAGTGCGACAACTGCTGGCTAATCTATAGCATTCATACAGTGAATGCCCAGTGTAGCGTTGCTGCACATGTGAGTCTGTTATTGTTTGTCTTGTCTTATTTTAATACACATTGCATTTATTTCGGCATAAGGCCATTTGTATGAAATTATTTGTAATAAATTTACTTTTTAACTTGTATTCCGCCTGCTGTGTGTGTGTGTCTGTATTTTCGGGACTGAAAGAACCTGGTGTCTGCTGCGAGTGGTTTACCTCATTAAAAGGGTATTAGCGATAC
>OMLI01092520.1:2075-13492 GCA_900302605.1 Rondeletia loricata
ATATGTATTCTTTAGTATCAATTTTGTTTAAAGTACATCTAAAACTACTTTTTAGCGCTTGCAAACTGCTATTCCTTGTATCAATAAAAAAAACCTTTAAGAAGTCACAAGAGGTTATGTTTTCATAGTCTTAAACTTTTTTGCCTTCACTACACCCGTCGGACACCCACCACCACACCAAGAGATCAATTCCACAGGAAACACTGGTACTACTAACACTATCAGGGTTAGCGTTCCCATTCCCACTGTGGTTTCCCAATGCTAAAAATTTATTCACTCGTACTATTGTAATGCTTTGAATTAAAGCGTCCACTAAATGGCAATTGTTCTCATCATCATTTAGTTGAGGTTTAGTTCCCCCTAAACTTGCTTCCTCCCTCATAACCATTTTAGATCTTCAATATGGCTACAACCCTTCATCTTGAGAGTGATTAGCCTGTCACCTCCAGACTGTCCCTGAGCCCCAAGACCCCCTGCAGTGATGACACTGAGACTTGAGTCTGTGTGAGGCTTATGGACCCACCCAGCCTTCCTCCCCCGTTTTGAAGACAGACATGCTGAAAGGCTACCATTTAATGAAATGCTGTCTGCATCCTGTGTGAGGTTGAGTGTTGAGCAGAAGTCCCCCCCTACCCACACCTCCCCACTTCTCCCTCATGAAAGACAAAACGCTGAGAAGACGTAATGAAACTGATCCCTTTGTACAAGCTATTCCCTATACCTAACGGCAGCCAGCATCCTTTTCTGTATCTACTCCCTCCCTAAACACCTGTGTTTTGACATCATTAGCTTTTATGTTAGCAATGGAGAGAGAGGAGGAAAAAACAAAAACAAAAATCCATTGGGATTTCTTGTTTGGTCTAGTGTCGGAATTTGCCCGGCTGCTGAGAATTATCTCTTTATGGATTTCCTGTCAGGCCGTACAAGACCTCCAGCTTCCTTTCTTTCCTCCTCCGCCCATATCTGGAGGAGTCTATGGTCAAATATTCTGCCTTCAATTGGAGTTCAAAATCTTCCACCACATTTTACATTCTTCACTTAAGGCTTTTAACTGATCCCCTTATCCAGAGCGACATAAAATCAGCAAGCAAGTGGGGCTTCAGTATCTGGCTATGGACACATATTGGCTGTCCCAAGGATCGAACCTGTGACTTCCTAGCTATGGGACAGTCTCTCTAACCACTAGGCCACCCTGCCACTACGGACCGGCATATTTGGAATACGGTGTTGTCCATAAAACCAATATTGCAGGAGTCATAATCTATACATTATTCACAATTATTGCCTTACACTTTACTAGTCTCAAGAACTCTATACTGGTTGATAATGATTTAGCACTTCCAAGTTTCAACTGTCCTTGAGTTTGACTTGACTTTAATTTCATTCAAATGGTAATGTGTAGGCTATTTGACGTAGTTTTGCACGGTAAACCGGTACTGAAAAATTACAGCGGTACCAGAGTTCTGAAAAAGATACTATAGCAGTATTTTGAAAAAATCGATACTTTTTAATTATGCGAATGACTATTTGATCTGCTAATACGCGTCTGTCTCTTTAAGCACGACGTTGACAGCGGTGATGTAGCAGGAAACAACCCTGACTGAGGCCTGCTTTACACGACAACGGAGTTTCAAAAACTGTAAAGTTTCATGTGTGTGTTTTCACACCTTGTTAAAACGATCCGCGTACAGACTGCAAATCTATCTACCCTAAAAAATGACTGAAATCGCTGTAGTATGCATGCCAGGCCAGCGGGTGGCTCCGCCCTTGAGTCTGCAACTCAATAGAGAGGCGAAATCCCCCCTCCCTTCTGCTTGTGGTCACGTGATCAAAGTGAAACTCAGCTCACCATTCTAAACCACGGAGAAAGAGAGATTGAATGGGCTGAACTTGAAACAAGCTATTAAACACATTTGGAGAGGATTTGAATTGCTGTTTTTATTCTCAAATCTACACTTTGCTGGAGTAGCTTTAATAAACTGCAGAGTCTGCAACACAAACACAGGTTGGTTGGCCGCCATTGTTGTTCTTCTATTTGCGCATGTCTGTCCAATATTCTTCTATATGCATGCCCCACGTGGGGCCGTGTCGTCACTGTTTTCCCAAGACTTGCGGTTTGCCACTTCACACGACACAGCAAAGACGGCGTTTTAAAATAATTCCACTCTGGGACCCGTTTTTAAAAGGCTTGCGTTTCAGGCGCCGAAAACGCCGTTGTCGTGGGAACGGAAGGCTAATCCGCAATAAAACTTTCCCGTTTCATCTAGAAACCGTTGTCGTCTAAACATGGCCTGAGTTTGTAATGTGAGCCGCAGCAAGCTGGAGTGAGACAGACCGGTAGAGAGAGCGGACCACATTTTCGTTTTGAATATAGACTTGAAGAGATGGCAGCAGCACCAGCAACGCCTAAACTCGTTGACAAAGAGGGCCCGAAGTGAAATATGGCGATATTTCTGCGTTACGGTGGCCGAAAAAGGCGAGCCCCTAAACACAGCAGCACCGCTGTGTGAGCGCTGTTTTAAAGTGTCTCGCATAGGGAGGCAACACGTCAAACCTGGCCAAACATCTGTCGCACAAACATCCCGACCTTTTCAAGGAATTCAAAGACCGACAGGTGACAGTAACTAGTTAGCTCCCCTGTTATGTCCATGAAAGAAATACAGTGATCGAAAAGTCTCTGCTGGCTGACTGGGAGTGAGAGATGCTTTGCTGAAGCAACAGCGCAAAACACAATGTTAGAGATGTTTTATGTTATTATGAGAAGTGTAAAAATATTTTCGGTTCATTACGAGACTGTGGCGGGACAAATTAGACTGTGGTGGGCCGCCATAGTCTAGGTAATTAATGGGAAACACTGCACACTAATGTTCAGTTGATTCCATAAAGTGACACCAACCCTAATAATCTGTTTTACATGTGATGTGTGGTTGTTGTATTCAAATGGAAATTACAAAAAAAACGAGCTAGATCACCAACACATGCACATCTTGAACACACTTAAAGAAATGTGATTAAGGTGTATACATGTACTGACTGGTCTCTATTAATGCCTGCAAAGTACTCTACTTATATTGTGTTAAGTGATTATGCTTACTCCAACTAAGAGCATAATGACACTGACATAATCAGAGTACAATCAAAGTCATTTCAGAAGAAGAATACTAAGGAACTTCAACTTGCAGATATAACAGCACCCTGATAGCCAAAATGCACAGATTCAGGGCCACACCCAGAGATGGGTTTCAGAGAAGCTTGAGCACTTATCTATGCAAAGTAATTTGTAGTATACTCTGTTTATTCCCACAACATGTGTTAAATTAATATTGATATTCAAAGGACAAAGTTGTGATGACCTTCTCGTTGAATTCAGCATTACTTTGCGTACAGCTGTGTGCCAGTGAATCATGTCCACTACCTTGGCTCAGGTCTTATTTTGGACTGTATCTTGGCTGGCAAGCCAATATAGCCAGCTCTGGCCAACCTCTCTCTGCCCATATGCTTAAGAGATTTTATTTATGGCGCTTGTTGCTGTGACTCCACACCAGCTGTGAATCAGCCACCATATGGCCAGCACCCAAGACCTACACCTCAGAGCTCCCTGCCTGCCCAGTCCCAGGCTTTAGCCATGGATCCACCTGACGCTGACAGATGTGTCACTTCTCTGATGGATAAAGCCACACTGACACTACCGCATGCTGGCCTGAATGTACTGTTTTCACACTCAGATTGGGGATTTGGTGGAATACAATGCCAGGGGTGAAAAACGACATTGTCAGATCCACTGCAGTTTGGCTATTTAGAAATGGCTGATCCATATGTGTTTTTGCACAGAGGAAGAGTGCATCAAATGTTTCAGCATTCAACAGCTCATCAGTTTCTACATTAATAACGGTTGTTGATAGTTGACAGTTGTACTGGCACCAATCTCCTAGCTGTTCCAAGGACAAATTCAAAATCTGGTGAAGCTGCTTTTGGTCATTTTGCTGGAACAGACTGCCAGATGACCTGGGATGTGCCCCCACCATACATGTTTTTTTAAAGGCGACTCAAAACATTCTTGAGTAGTTTTTGTATGTGTGTTTTTTTTCAATGTATGAATATATATATATGTGTGTATTTGTACAATTTGTACAGTTTTCTTATGTTTAAGTTTAACTTTTATGTGAAGCACATTGAGTTCCCTGTGTAGGAGATGTGCTATATAAATAAACTTTACTTACTTTACTACTTACTTCTCTTTGCAATTAATACAATTATTTTTGCATAGTCTATGCCTTTGGGCATCCATTAGAATCCGGAAACCCCTTTTTAATGTGAATTTTGGACTACTGAGTCTAGAGCAGAGGGAACAGGAACAAACTTGTTTGACAAGGACCAAAATTAAACAATTGCTGTCCGTCTGTGGCGTTTGCCCATACGGCATCGTATAGCACAGAATATTGTTGAATCATTCAGAAATTCCCTCAGTAACTCGATACACAAATTATCTCACTTCAAGGCTTTTTCATTATTTTTTACACTTCCCTAGTTGTTCTTGTTCTACTGTTTTCCTTCATGTTGTGTTCCTTTGTCATTTAGATTATCGAGCTCAGTTGTCTTTGCATCTCATATTTTTGTTTGTTTTGTTGTGCTTGTTTTGAGGTGAGGTATTTTTTTCAGCAAGTTTTTTTATCTGACCTGCACAAATGTGTCATTTTATTCTCCTCTTTTTTATTACTGCATTTTTTCTCTTATGTGTTTATCAGATTTTATCAGTATTTTTTATCACTTCTATGTTTTATCACTTTGCAAATAAACGAAATTAAAACTCAACTAAACTACAATAATCAGTATAATCTCTCTACATGTTCTGCTGTCTTCCCACCTTCCCCGTTGTGGTTAGTCCGTTGGTGCTGAGCAGGCTTGTCTCCACGTGGCAGCGTTGACTTTACAGAGGGGCTGTAAGCCATTTGTCTGAACATTTGACGGAGAATCTTCTTGAGTGTTTTTTCATGAGCGAGGCAGCTAGAAAAAGCCTGAACGAGCTGAGGGAGTGTTTTTTATGGCAGTTAGAGCTATCAGCCCTGTTACGCTGTCAATTCCTGTTTACTCAGTGTTTCCAGTGCATTAGCACAGCACAAAATGTGTCCTGTTCGACATATTTTGATTGGGTAAAAGGATCTGAAGGTACTAGTACCTGCTGTACATCCTCTGCATTGATGCATTTTAACAGATAATTAAAGAAGACAAAACTGTGAGTGTTTATTTCACAGACAAACCCTTCGTGGAGCTGAAACGTCACATTCTGGATGTAAATTTCCCATTCAGTTTTCCGATAGGGAAAATGATTATTAGCTATAACATTTTAATGGTGCAATGTAGACTTACCATGAGCTATCAGATTGTGAAATCACTATATACACAGTGTATGTTCCTGTAGAAGTCATCGGTCAATCTGATTTTTGTTTTTAGAGTGCTGCCATTCCCGTGTTTTTTCATGGAGTTGCTTGAAGTAGAGATAGTAGAGTTGGTGGACTAAACCAGCCACAGGCCAAAAAAATTTACCAACATTTGGCAGGTAGCTGGTGTTAATTTACTACATGGACTGCCTCGAATTAAAGCCATGTGGTGGACACTTTTCTCTCCAAGTTTACAGCAGCATAAGTGAATAAATTTTTAGCATGGGTGGCCCCAGTGGGAATGGAAAGCCCGATCCCCGCAGTGTTAGTGCCATGCTCTACCCATTGAGCAACACAGGAAGTGTCTTGGGTCTGATAGCAAGACCCATGTAGGCGTTGTAGCTTGTATCAGGTTGCTTACTTAAGCCGGGCACAGAGAATGCCGTTTTGCCTGGATGGGCACAGAGAACCTGAAAGGTAATGCCACCTGTAATGCCCTGTGGCTTTCCTGGAAAATGTAAAATACATTATTTTGTTTTCTGTTTATATGCAAGCTGTGAGTTTAATAGACATTGCAAGTGGAAAGACAAGTTGCAATGGTCTACTTGTTGACAGGTATTTTGATTAGACTGATTAGAATTGCAAGGAGTTGTGAAAATTGCAGTCCCTGTCATTTTTGTTTTTTAAAGCACATGGGCTGTTTTATGTGGTAAAATGCTGGGAGATTGGTCAAAATTTCAAGCACTTTGGTGGGTGCCCTGGGGGATCAGTGGGCTGGGGTGCGTGCGGTGTGGCATCCTGGGTTCAGGTCCGGCCTGAAAATGTTACATTTTCCTTAATAATTTGGCAAAATCTGGCTAGGACTGACAAAAAGATACACAATGAATCCCATGTGACTCACATTCCTATAATCATTACAACAGGTAATCCCATCACACATGTATCTGAAACCTGGCAACCTTGGTGACTCATTCTTAAGTGGTATCAAAGTACTGGGGATGTAAATAGCATAGTCACTCAGCACCCTTGAATAGTCATTAGCTTCAGAAATAACAAACCAGTTAGCCAACCTTTAAAGAACATCGCTCACTAATCAGTGTAATAACAGCTGCTGTGAGAAACTTCATTATAGCGTCTGATGGGTGGGAGACCTTCCTATTAACCTAAATGACTATTCATTCACTTTCATGGAACGACCCCAATAACACACAATTAGCAAGTGTCCATTTTACATGAACATTTTAGACATTTAGCCAACACTCTAATCCAGAGCAAATTCAAATGAAAAGAATAAGCTTCATTTCCCAGATCACCAACATTACAATGAATAGTAAGTAGTGCAGGAGTCTGAGCTGTAGTGCCATGACAATATTCCTTTGACCCTTGAATGATAGATGATGTCAGATGCAGAAGTACTAGGTAAAGAGATAAGAGAAATAGGAGCTTACGAGAGAGGTAGAAAATAGGAATGTTTCGAGGAAGTTCATTCCATATTAATGGTACAAAATACAGAGAAAGGGAGAGTAGAGGTAAAGGCAGTCTGCCTTGCCTCTCTGGTGTCCAGTGGCAGAAGACAAGACATGTTTAAGGGGCACACCACTTAACGTAGGAGTTCAAATGTCACAGGTGTACTGCAGAAACCTTGTGTTTGCATTTTTGTTTGCATACTATAAAATGAACTTTATTGATCGCCGTAGGGAAACTGGGTCATTGCCGCAGCAAAGAAGAGGATATAGAAAAAAACGCAATAAATAAAAATATACTGAAGATTAAAGATGCAACATCTTCATGATGCTAATGCAGAGTTCATATTGGCTTGAAAGAATTCTCACTGTGTTGACTATTGATGGATTTACAGATTAAAGCTGTACTAGGCAAGATTTTATGTAAAAATACAAAGCAAAAAAAAGAAGAAGCTAGCACCCAGATAGATCTTTTTTCTCTCTTTCTCTGTCATTCTCTTTCTCTCCTTTTGTAATTTTCTTTTTCTCCTCTATGTCCTCTTCCATATTTACAAAAATGAATGCTTGAAAGGGAACTTCGCACACACACACACACACACTGGGGTGGAGGATTTGTTGGAAGGTACCGTCTTATAATATTTTTAGCCTGACTACAATCCATTCAATGTTGGGCCAGTTATTAGGTGTTGCCTTTATAACAGTCTTTCAAGATTGTTTTGATGGATAATTGATCAAATAAATGGCGATGAGTGTCCTTAGGATATAGCTTTAGAAAAATAAAAAAAGCTTTGGTATTGAGTGATATCTTCTACCGCCCTGCTACCAAGAGGAAAGTGGGTCAGAAATACGCTGCGAGTGATGTTTAAACATTATGTAATATGTCATGGCATTTTATCCTGCGTAAGCGCTCTTCATCTTTTCAGCGGCAAAGAAACACTGCTGAGTTTCCTGTTTTTTGTAGCAGTACTTTTGGGTTAGTTCAAGTTCCAGTAGGTGTTTCAGTTGAAGAATGGCTCTTATTTGAATATTTATATCATGATATATGGACAATTGTGCTGTAATTTTAAATGGAATATAGTTTTTGGGTGGGCTGAGCAATACTGATGATGAATTTTCATTGTATTAATATTTCTCTTGTGGCGGGCACTGCAGCTAAATTAATGGAAAGGAAACACTGGTTGGAGGGAACCAATAGAACCTGAGTACTGAGGTTATAGTTTGCTTGTCTGATATAATGTTAGACTAGATAAAGCTACTGTTGTTTTTTGTTACACCATTATTTATCCAGGCACTGAGCATGCATATACATTTGTAAACCAAATTTGCTTCACAGTCTGGGAGCTCTTCAATGGAGCAATTTGAAGTGCCTTGCTCAAGGGCACCGCAGCAGTAGTTTTTTATTAAGGACGAAGCATTTCTCAAGTCGGGATTCAAACAGACAACCTTCCTTTCATAAGCCCGCTTCTCTAGCCTCTAGGCTACTGCCACCCCATCCGGTGCTAAAATATGATTGATGATTAAAAAATATAAAGGATAAGAATAAATAGGACTATATGAAGGTTTAGTTAATTTGCACAGGGCTAAAACACAGAAGCAAAGTGGTGATAAATGTGATGATAATCACAGAAATGACAGAAACAAATTACTATTTGCACAGGTGAGATATAAAAACCCAAGGGGCTTTTAAGCCAGCTTCCCTCAAATTGAACAAAAGATAAACGGCATTGTGTAAGGAGCTTTTGCACAGTTACTGTTGTTTTTGTGTTATTTGTCTGCTTCAGACAGAACTTGAAACATTTCTGTTTTTCTGTAGAGACGATGGAGCAGAGTAACTCCATCCTTGTATGTCGTCTCATTGGCACAGAAGGATGTTTGTTTATGAACGGTCTGGTCTGAAAGCCACCTCTTCAGATAAAAGCCCTAAAACCCAGACAGCAAATTGGCACTATGTGTTAAAATACAGCTTTCCCATTTCCCCTCTGAAATATCATTGCCCATCAGTGGAATTGGACCACACTACACATAGAAATGATGTTGATTTATTGTAACCTTTTTTCATTCAGGGACTGTGCATACATGCTCAGCAATGTCCTGCTTGACACTGATACTGTTCTTGCATATACATTTTGAGTTGCCCAGTACAACCAATCTTCTACTGTTGGCCACTGAGCAGCTTCAGTGGAGCTTCAGGGGATGAAGTACTTTTCCTAAGGCCACCTCAAGAGTTAGAGTAGTTGTTTAGGAAGGGGAGATCGTTTTTTGTTGCCAGTTCCAGATTCAAACCGGCGACCTTCCAGTCACGCACACTGCAAGTATCAAGTGGTGTATCAAACCACCTTGTCACATCTACTCCATACTTGGTTTGACTTTAGAGTGTCTGTCAACCGGAGACCAAAACTGCTGTTTTTGGTGAGGTATCTGGAGCTGCAGTGACATTCACCTATTTCAAGGTGAAAATGTGATAAAATGACAACTGCAAACTCGGCAGGTAAATGTTCAGATTGTGTGGACAAAATATGAACACTGTATAGTTTAACTTGTCTAATAGCTGGTGTCCAAATACCAGGAGCAGACTGTAGCACAGGCAACGGGACGTCTTTAATGTCACGCCAAAGAGAATATGCAGCCTCACGCATCGTGGTGGTGAAATGCAAGTGCCAGTGCTGTTGATACTATAAATCTGCCTTCTGCTGTGTTGCCATAGAGAGGTCGAATTAGTAGCCTCAACTAATGCGTCTGTTTGGGCCTTCAGGGGAGGGGATTGACTGCTTTTTCCCCACTGTGTTGACACAGGATCTAAATGTATGAGCGTCACTGTGACCGTATTTGCTTAGAGTCTGCCATATTATGTGGCTTTGCCTTAATCAAACACACCAGACCAAGGTTTGTTCACCACCCTGTATTGCAGCAATACTAGCGCCATGCTCTACCGATTAAACTAATTGTCAATTTTTGCGGTAACAGGAAATAAAAAAATGCAGATAGGCACACAGACATGTCTGTGTAGCAGCGGCCATTTATGAACAGTAATCAGAAAAATACACTTCATTTATCAATTCATTTTTAAACCAATGCATATATTTTCTACTAGCAAGTGTTTTAGTATGGTCTTTTAAAAACATAACATTTCCTGGTTGGTTGTGCCCATGTCACCACCAACCGTTTGTCACCAAGTGTCAATGTCTGATGGGTGATTTGTCTTCCGACTCAGCTGAGAGTTGACCACCAGTCCGCTTTCTCCAGCACAGGATCATAGTGGATAGCAAGTCATTTTCACCGCTCTTGCCTGTGGGTTACAGAAACAGACTTGTGACTGAAAGGTTTCTGGCTTGAATCCTTGGAATGGCTGAGAAAAGTGAATGAGAAATGCGTTCCTCTCCCTCAACTAGTGTCGAGTTGCCCTTGATAACGGCACTAAAAGCACAACTGCTCCAGCGGAGCTGCTCAGTGGCCAACAGTAGATGACTGTGGTTGTACTTGGCGGAACTGTATGAAATTTGAACCAGTGTTGCATGCTCAGTCAACTTTCCCTGGATACAAAAAGGTAAAAAATGCTACAAAAAGTGTTAGCTGCCATGTTTCCCAGTGCCTGTAATCATACCTGGTGCTGAGCCTGTCTCGATTATGTATTAATATTCAAGAAAGCTTTTCAAAAGCTAATATAGGCTTACCACATGTAGTGAGCAGTCAGTGTCGAAGTCTGCCCTCATTACACTGTGCCAATCAAATTCTTTGGCGGCTGCCTGGTGTCACCATGATTATTTATCATTAGTGACTCTTTCAGCCCTTCTCTCTCTCTCATTCTCTCTCTCTCTCTCTCCCACCCCCACACACTCATCTGCATAATTAATTAGCAGTAATCACCAGGTAAGGCTGCTTGGCTGTTTTAAAGAGCATCCACCCTGGCTTCAAACATGTCACTCTGTGCCGCTTTGGCAGATGCCAAGGGAGACCGGCGACGGGCACCATCAGCTCTTTCAAGTTGAACCAAACAGGGAATATGAATGCGTATTGGCAAGTAGGGCTGGGCGATATATCGAATATTTTGTAATGATTTTGTTGGAGATACAGAAGAAAGCATCATTGTGAATATCACGGTGATTTTAATGCTCTTTTGTGCGTTTTTATTTATTCATTTATTTACTTTTATGTATGAGTTTCCTTAAGACCGGAGAAGGGCATAAGTTGCAATAGTCTCGCGAGTATGAGAGTTGGTAGAGAGACATGTGGCAATGGCGACTGCTAGTAATGAGAACGAGACAGCTATCAAGAGAGAAGCAGAGGAAGGAATGATTTAGGCCTGCTTTACACGACAACGGAGTTTCAAAAACTGTAAAGTTTAATGTGTGTGTTTTCACACCTTGTGATAACGATCCGCGTACAGACTGACCCGCAAAAATGCAGTAGTATGCATGCCAGGCCAGCGGGTGGCTCCGTCCTTGAGTCTGCAACTCAATAGAGAGGCGAAATCCCCCCTCCCTTCTGCTTGTGGTCACGTGATCAAAGTGAAACCTAGCTCATCATTCTAAACCACAAGCAGAAGGGAGGGGGGATTTCGCCTCTCTATTGAGTTGCA
>OMLI01092541.1:0-11398 GCA_900302605.1 Rondeletia loricata
TGTGCCCTTCATGCAATAAATTATGATGATGTGCCCTCTAGAGCAAGAAAGTCCGATAACGTGTCTTAATGAGTGCTCTTCTAGTGGAGAAAACGTGATGCAGTGCCCTATAAGGTGCCTTTACAATGGTCTAAACTTGACCTTCCCTATGGGTGCCCTTCCAATGGAAAGGGGTGCTGTTATGAAGTGCCCTCTTAGATGCCCTTCCAGGAGAGAAAACACTATGAAGTGTCCTTGCAATGAAGAGAAAACAATTCCAGTGAAGAAAATGAGATGCAGTGCCCGCAGTCTCCCTAAACTTACTAGGGCAGGCTTTCCCAAAGTGGGTGACATGACGACAGTCTAGGGGTGCCGCCAAATAGTCAAACCCTGCTTACATTCAAAACACATTGTATGGCCATTAGCAAATATTTTCTGCATTTTTGCAAGGGGCCGATGGGCTAATATCTAGCTAACATTTTGATGTTTCTCGATCTGCACTGTCCCTATTTTTTTTCCAATGTAAATGTATCCTTAAAAGTAAAAGACAAAATAAATTGTTGCCAACGATGAAACAATAAAGTTTAAAATACTCATTCCCATTGTTAAAAACGTACTATTCCATCCATTTAAGTTTTCAGTTTTAGACACACCCCCTCTCGAATGTTCAGATGTCATACACGACGCATCATAGCTTTTAGCGCGCTGATGGGGCCCCATGTCGTGCAGTAGGTGCCCTTTTTTTCTTTTCGCCCCTGCCCTTCAAACAGCCTGAGTCCGCCACTGCCTCTGAGCACGTTTTGTCTAGATAACATGTCCGTCAAATTCCCTCGGAGGGTTGGCAATCTATCTAGAACGCCCTTCATATTTTCTCTGGCACATCTTGGGCAGGAGGAAAATCAATGGCTAAGCTAAGTAATTAATTCCTATTGGCCTGCAGCAACTATGGCACTGGCACTGCCAGCTGTGCATCCTGGGTAGTGAGGGTCTCCCGAAAACAATTTCGCTCCTCACGATGTGCCATAATTCACCACTCTCTCCATGACATCCTCATCAATACAACATTATCCTCCTGGCTACTACTTCCTGATTTGACTCTGGACAAATACAATTTTGTTACAGAGTAATTCATCATTTCCTCTGCAGTTAGGAAGAGGAAGCTTTCTTAACTGACTAGAGAAATGTTCCCCTTTTTTTGCATCAATCCTCAAGAGCCTTTTTCAGGAACTTCATTTTCTTTGTCTGGCTGTTAGAGGTTTTTTTAAACACTTTCCTGTGCATCACTGTGAAATTATGGAAAGCCACTTGAGCGAGCAGCCAAGTTGTTAGACACAGGGGACCGGACACTCACATGGCCTTCAGCTGAAGAATAGGAACCTAAGCAGTCGAATTAGACCAAAGTATAGTGGTTAGTCAACTTCACAACACAAGTCTTAATTTCATCTTTTCTTTCAATGGCCTCTTAAAATGATTTTCTTATTCAGCAGAAATGGCAGAATCAGAATCAGTGAAAGGCCACTAATTCGCAACATCATTACAATTCATGACCTTTTCATTTGATAATTTGTCACTGTGCTTATGACAACTCCCATGTATATCAGTGCATTACATTACAACGTATGCCTTATGACTTTTTCTTAAAAATTTCCCACATGGGATTTTGTATAGTAAGTCAAGTCAAGTCAAGTTTATTTGTATAGCCCTTAATCACAGTTACAGTTACACCCACATTATGAAGCAATACATGAAAACAATCACTTAAAACGACACCACCCAACTTTAGACCCTCAAAGAGAACAAGGAAAGACTCCCATGAAACATCATTAGGAAAAATAAATGTAAGAAACCTTGGGAAGGGCCTCACAAAGAGGGATCGCCCTTCCAGGACAGTCAGGCTGCAAGAGAGAGAGAGAGAGAGGGCAAATAAAGATGAAATATTGACAACAGAATGGAACATAAACAAAATACACAGAATAAACACAATAAGAACGCTTGGATGAACATCTGGATCTGGCACGGGGCGCCAGTGCCAACTTGGCCACCTCATCATCAAGATCATCGGCCACAACCTGAAAAGAAATAGGAGATTTTATGGGGGCAGTTTGTTGAGAACAGTTTGTTGCAGATCAGGGACCTGTAAGTGGGCCAGCCAGATGGGCGGAGGGTGAATCATGGCTGTTCAGGGTCATGTGTCAGGAGTATTTGGTCTTGTTGAGGTGTTCGAGGTCGGGAGCAGCGAGTCCACTCATCTTCTATCTTGCGGAGGATGTGACCTTGCATGGAAAGCATGTTTTAGAGAGGATATTCTGTTTCAGTGGAATATTTGTGCAGAAATCCGTAAGGGCTTTGGGCACACACCATTTTTCTTTTACCGAAATAAGATTTTGTTGTGTTGTTGTGTTGCATATGCAGTTGTCACCACTTTCCATGTGCACCCTCCTCCTCCCCCTCAAAAGGAGAAAAATGGTGAGGTGTGAAATTGTGAACCGCTTGGAGCAAAATATGCTCATCTATCTTATCAGCAGACCCGCTTTTAATGGGATTTCCACTTCCATGTGTTCCGGCTGTGGGTGTCATCTTATGTGGTGATTGGTGAACACGTCCGGTCATCCCCCACTGAGAGGAGATGAAATACTCACCGCAGCCACACATCTGCACACACAGAGATACATACTTATTCATATATGCATATATACGTACTCGCTTTAACACACGTGTGCACATACACACAAACAAACAACACAGATACACTTACACACAAACGCAGACATATAGATAAAAGCACACAGACGCTTATTCTTTTTTCAGCATGCAAGCACACACATAAGCAAATTTTGCTAATAACAAAATGCCATAATATGTTGGATGAGTAAATTCAATAACTCTGTAAGATAAATTATATATACAGAGATGCATTTCTACTGTGGGTGAAGTTATAATAACCGTAACTTTATTTAGGTGGAGGCTCCAAATAAGCCCATTTGGGTTTTCTGCCTCTCCCTGCACTGTCTATTATTTGTTAACTTTGTTATTCTTGTGTATTTTTATTTTTCAATTGTGCAAAAATAAAAAGTAAAATATAATTTAATGTGAATTATTTTACCATGACCAAAACCTTCACCCTAACCTTAACCAAAGTGTTGCAGTTGCCTAAACTTAAGCCTAACTTTAACCAATGTTATTTTAGTTGACTAACCTTTACCGTTAACCTTTTCACATGACGAACAGGTGAAAAAGCCGTGTCCGATTCATGGTATTGTCACGTAATTCCTTTTTGATGGGGGAACGTAATCTTCACATAACTTGTCCACAACACGTAATCTGCATTTCCGAGTTTGTGCAGTAATATCTGTGTGGTCAATGTAGGCCTCAATTACCGTAACAGTGATCAACAGTTTGGGCTATTGTGTGTTAAAATAGTAGTGCTCATTTACAAATTAGTAATTATGCAAACACACACACACACACACACACACACACGCTCAGGACCGAGCGCTAAATGCCTTGTCTTGTCTTGTCTTGTCTTGTCTTAAATCATTGATTCTACTGCTGCCTACATCTATAAACGCCATACATTTATTATTATTTAAGGCTTTCTGGGGGGAAATGAAACACGTAGGAGTCTGCAGTGCACACACACACACACACACACACACACGGATATTAAAGCAACGTTCAGCAGCTACCCGCCATTACTATGATGAGAAGTCGTCTATTTGTGTCCTTTGATCTTGTGTTTTTCTACATCCTGTTGGTGCACAGAGCTGCATAATGAATCAACGACAACGCTTCTGAATAATATATCTACGCATGAATGCAGCGTTGAAACAAGCCCGGCTTCCAGTTTGACCAATGGATCTGTGACTCTTTGTGTGTGAATCAACCTCAAAGTCAGTCCAGGTTCCACACGTGACCTTGACAGTGCAGTCCAGTCATGCAGAAACTCATTGTATACATTACAGTTGAGATATTTCAGTTTGCAGAGATAGTCATGGTCACTGCTCTTGTTAAAATAGCTGTGTACATTACAGTTTAATGTGATATACGTTAAATAGACATCGAACGACTCAGCAGTACTGTGGTTGCTCAACGTCCAACATGATTCAACGAACCGTGATGCCCTTTAGGGCGGTCCCTATGTGGTTCCTCATTTCCCAGCATAGGCATTGCAGCATAGACAAAGCACAGCAAAGTGTAAGAAAGCTGCAGATAAAGAGCAATATTAAGGTTTTTCACACTACAGTACACATTTTTCACACCAGAGCAAGAAAAGGCAAAATTGAAAAATGCCTCCATAGTCCCTCCAAGGCATTTGAAAATCCAGAAATCCAGCTTTGACCTGGTGTGACTGATGTTTATGAGAGCGGGGTGAAAGCCAGGGCACTGAAAAGATTTACTCTATGTGTTACCCAAGTTATTATACTGTATACTGTAACTAGAGCTTTGTTGTGCCACCCTGAGCCTTTAACGGTCCTAAGCTCGATTTGATTTCGGTTCCCCTCACAAGATCTATGACAGGAGTCAGAGCAATTATCACTCACCGGCCATGAGTCCGTTTTACTACTACATCAAGAATCAAAGAAAATAACAAAGTTCAGTGCTGGATATCACAGAGGACAGGCTGACAAGAAAACCATGAGCTATATAGATTCATTAATTCCCATGTTTTGGATCACTTAAGTTGTATGTTTTTGCTCCCTTTTCCCTCTCATAATTGACCTTAATAATTTAAGATATTCTCTCATTTTCTCTCTATCTTGAAATTAATTGTCAAACCAACAGTATATATATATATTTCAATGATTATCAGTGTTTTTAGTACTGACATTGTGTGGCATACTGACATGCCCTTCAACATTTTTTTAAGATTTCCTTGCTTCCAATCTAAAGAAAGCTGGCATTTTATCATTCTAGAGCTCTGTAATTAGTTTGTTTCATCCCCACATTGCTCTGGTGCATAGATGCAATATTAGGATAAAAGGTTCCTCCAAACACACTGTTAAAGGTCACGGTCACAGCTGGATGTGGACGTGCTTTAGTTCACAGTACACTAGAAGGGCATCACGTGGCCACACAGAGCTGCATGGACAGAAAGCTCGCTGCCATTGGGATTAAGCACGAGAGCCTGATACATCCACTGAAACAAAATGACTGTTTGACAGCTGCTTTAATCCTTTGGCACCTAGCATGCCTTTAGCAGAGGTGCATAGGCACTGCTGGCCAGAACATCTGATTCAGCAGGCGCCGTAGCCAAACAGCTGAAAAGAGTGGTTGGAAGAACATCATCCTATTATCATAATGTGATAATGAAAGAGAAACCGGTTCCAGGAATGTGCAGAAATGTATTCAGGCTCTGCTTTGTGAGCCATTGTTGGTGGCTTTAAACAGAGTTTATGATATCTATATATCTATATATTATGGAATTTCAATAAGGCAAATGTTTATGCGGTGTAAACTTCTGTATAAACTCAGTTTACACACTAAATGTCCACCGCACCTGCATATCGTTCCACTAAAAGCCTTGACCTACAGTGTAAAGGCCCTATGCAATAGTATATAGGTCACAAAATGCATTGCATGTCTTTATGTGAAGGAATGAGCTAATATAATCTATAGAGTCGAATAGCCAGTGTTCAAATTTTTTCAGTGTCAGTTCCCTCCCTTTCACATTGACATCACAACATATGTGGGGGAGTAAATCTGTTCTCCATGCATGCAGAGACGTAACCTCTGCTCTAAATGTATTGCATGTCTGTATTACATGGAGGCTCTTATTCCCTGGATTATCACGCTGACTGATGGAGAAAGCTTTTAGTCTGCTGAGGGAATTCTCAGGCCTGCAGGCCTCTGATAACAGGAACATACATTGGCATCTTCTTTAAAATAAAAGGGATAGGTGTTCTAAATAACTCCCTGGGACAGATGACATTGATTGATGGCTTTTACTGAATCTGTAATGAATAGCAGTCTTTTAAAGACCTAATCTGTAATCTAAAATGTAAGAAAGCGTAGCCTGAAAGCATAAATATAAGATTCGAGACATATTTTTCTATCTATCTATCTATCTATCTATCTATCTATCTATCTATCTATCTATCTATCTATCTATCTATCTATCTATCTATCTATCTATCTATCTATCTATCTATCTATCTATCTATCTATCTATCTATCTATCTATCTATCTATCTATCTATCTATCTATCTATCTATCAATAATAGATCAATCATATGGTCTAGAACAACAGCTAGTGAGGTGGCGGTGCTGGAAAGTGAGGCAGCAGGAGCATCAACTTTCCCCCATGGGTGCCAGAGTGACGCACCAACAGTGTGATGGAGCGTTCAATAGTGCAGCCACACTGGTGTAGAGTTGAGTCATCACTGACACCGGTCAGGCCTACACCCTGAGGTTAAATCAGAAGGTTGGAGGTCGGGGATCTCTGCTTCTGATTTTAAACTGACGTCTGCAGGGTCGTTCACTTCTCTCTGCTGTGGGTGCAGGACAATCAAACAACAGGGATTTTTCACTACCCCACTTACATTGTCTTCGGTCATTGCCTCAGACTGAAAGTAGGGCTCACAACAAGCAGCTTGTCCTCCATTGTGCTCCAGTTAGGAGCACAATAATGAGGGTGATCATATCTGCAGCACATGGACCCTCCAGCTCAGGAATGGAGATTTGATTTGCATCTGTCCTCTGGGTCTGGGCTCTCTAAGGCTATGTGCACACTGCTCAATTCCGAGTTGCTGCTCACATCAGATTTATTTTGGGATGACTGCTCATATCTATTCTAGGATGTAACCCATATCTGATACTAATATGAACTGACAGTGATGTCAAAAAGACACGTGTGCAGAGTAACAGTGACAAAAGTCGTTACATCTGTATTTGTACCTGCGCTTCTCCCGCTTGTTTGGAACACATCTCAGTTCCGGATTGTGTCAAGGCGACTGTTTTGCTCTCTTTCCATTGTTGTGTCTCGTTGTCCTCCATGCTAACGCTGACTCAGCCAAGCTGCAGTGGGCACCAAAATTATAACAATTGTCTCAGGTGAATAACGTAAGATTTACTTAGTCATGACAAAGCGGACAAATTCTGATTTTTGCGTTCAAATACAAGTCGCATGTAGGTCGCATGCTTCGGGATCCGATTTTGTACCACAAATCCTTGTGATCCAGATCATGAATTGCAAAAATGCAACTCTTTGCAGCTTTTTGATGTTCACACGAATTATAAAACATCATCAGATCTGTGTCACATGTGAGGGGGAAAACATCTGAATTTGGACACTTTCAGCTGCAGTGTGAATGTAGCATAAAAGTCGTCACAACCAGCAGCTTCAATTGCTTCATCATCTTCTCCGTGTGAGGGAACATGCATGCTCACTATTTGTTTAGATTGAATTCAGTCAGACCCTTACAGGAAACAGTGTTGATAACAATGTTGATGTTGGAATTAAACATGATTTACACAGCATTGTGTCTCAAAGCTACATGTACATGGAATGAGAACAACACTGTGACTGTTTATGCAGCACTGCTCATAACACTGACATAGATGTTAGATTCTCGTCTTTTCCTTCCACCAAATCCCCTCAATATTCTAATATCCTGCCGTTGCCACTGTGTCTCCATTCTTCAGTGATTCATGAGGGGCCATTTCTTTGCATAGCAATGCAATTATGATCTTGCTACCAGGTTGAGCATGCAACACTGCACTTGTCTTGTGCTCTATGAAGAGAGTAATGTTTAAAAGCCCCTATGTGCATGCTCAAACTTAAGATTCATGTCGGTCTCCCAACCTGCAGGCAACAAAGACATCTTTTGAAGACAGCATGCTGTAAATGGAATTCATAGCGATATGCTTTGGGTTTGAGAATGAGATCACCTTTTTGCAGTAATAATAATAATATATTGAGAAACAAAATGGAAACATTTATCATATTTTGACTATTTATTGCCACATACCCTGAAGAGGAAATAGCAGTGGTCTTCATTCTCAGATTTGGTCTCCGATTTGTCCTTTGATCTGGATCCTCTCTCAACCTAGAGGCAAAAAAGGATAGGAGGGAATCGTTGATGGGAGGAAGGCATGACAATGCATGCAATCACAGTGAATTTTTTAGCCAATACCATCAGACAAAGTGTGTGAAGACTGCCACAGCACACTTCCCTAATGGCTTTCTGTGACATCAATACTCCCATCTTCTCTCAAGAAGAGAAATGCATGGTATATGGCTCTACTTTTGATGCTACCCCTGCACCTCACATCACTACTGGGTTTCAAATACAATGATCACAGGACTGGCTAGTTTCAAATACTCTGGGCATAAATTCTGAACTTGGCAAGACTTATTCCTGGTACTCTGCACCTTATAAATGGAACAGACTGCAAAGCAATTAGAATTTCCTGTCCCCTTCAATGATTTTAAAGCAAAAATATCTAATAGTTTCTACGTTGTTTTCAATTGCTTTTCATAATGTATGTCCCTGTGTGTTGCTGACTGTTTGAATGCTGGAATATATGTGTATTTCATATTTTCTCTGCCATTTTTATGAATGTTTTTATTCTCAGGTCTCTCTTGAAAAATATATCTCAATCTCAATGAAACTGCATGATGAAATAAAGTATTAATTATAATATGAACAATTCTCAACGCCTATACTAGTTTCCAATTCCTCCTGTTGTTGAGAGGGTTTTGGTATTCTGCGGTACCTTGTATGTGTACACTTTTCAGTCATATTCCCACAGTATTCTAACTGCACAACTTAAAGATACTGATCAAATAACACACACTGTAAAATCTGAAGCCATGAGAAAGTGTCTCTCCACAAAGCTTATAAGCTTGGGGATGTAAGCGATACACAAGCCTAGTAAACAAAGCCAGCTCATTCTCCAAAGAAGAGACAAAAATATGAGATAGATGGAATAACAGCCGTAAAACTTTAATTGTTGTTTACAATAGCCGACATTATGGGAATAAACAATTATGCCTCTCATTTTCTCAGTTTCATTCCAAAAACAGACCACATGACAGTTTTCTTTTTCTTGTCATCTGTGCCAAGGGATTTTTTTTTGCCATGAAATATAATACTGAAAGGCAAGCATGGCAATCCTCTGCTGGTGCACCTTTTTACATTAGTCATTTCACTGGCGCTCTCTTCTGACGGCTGTGCTGATGAGCTGCAACGATGACGGATATGTAGATCTGTCCTTAGCGCTGCTCTTTATGTGGTGCCTCATTTCACCCGATGGAAATAGATAGATTTTGGGGTGTCCATGATGAATATTTGGTGAAAAGAAATGGAGTTCCCTGTTATGGACAGAGAATGGAATTGTGGATAACGTTATGAAATATAGAGGGAGCTGAAACAAGCTGCTGCTGCAGAAAGCAGAAGAGCTGATAAATATTCGGGAAGAGGTATATTCAGTGAGAGAGGCTGTGATGTCTGTTTCCACATGAGCACTGAAGTGTGTTGTGGACAGTGTGAATTTCTAACATTTGCCCCAAAAAAGCTGTAATGCTGACAGCACGCCATGATAAAAAACAATCAAACGGAGTGGTTCAGCAGCTTCCAGTGAAATTCAACTGGCTTTGACATTACACAGTGGAGACAGCATCTGTAATTTCTGTAGCATGCACAGTGAAAAAGAGAAGCCAGGTGAGGATAAGGACAGTAAACAGAGAGAAAGTGGACGAGGTCTGTTTGTAGCTTCGCAGAGGTTTTACTCCATTCGAGTCCAAACAGTGTATTACATGGCTGCCAGGCATGGTCAGTCTTTAACCCCTCTGAATACTAGAGACCTTATTTTCAATTCACAAACCTGCAGTATATCTGGGTGTCCAATGAGCGCTTTGCTCTTGACAGTACATATAATATCAGGCAATGCATTTGGGTTTGAGTCTTGGTTGTCAGTCCACCACACAATCATCACCAAGATACCACCCTAATGAAGAAATACTAATCAAATGATATAATATTGTTGCAGAGTGAAAATCAGAAATGTGCACAGGCTTGTATAATAAAGAAAATTAAGGTTTTTATTTTTGTGATCATCCCCAAAGGAGAAATTCATCTTTCCCCCTTGCACACTGAGATGAAAACACAGGCTCAGCTACAGAACAGGATTCACTGCCTTGCTCAAAGGTACTCCAGCAGGGCTGATGCTTGCTGTCGCAGGGGATTGAACCCAGGCCTTCCAGTTGAAGGATGGTCTCCCTAACTCTACACCACCCTGCTGGCTTTGCATGGAAAACCCTACACTTAGTCATATTAATTAAAGAAAGTGTGACCCTAAACAAGAATTTACATGAATTATTCATTATTTTGGACTGTTTAATCTAGCTTTGTCTCCCAAAACCTGAAACCTGGAAGGGGTGAATAAGGGGAACCTGGGGTGATTTTCCTGTGATATAGATACATTTTTAGCAAACTGTAGACAAGGGGAAACCATTTAAAGCTGACTATCTGCCAGCTGCTTTGGGACCAGGCGTTAATCCTCTGTGAAATATCTGTTAAGTCAGACTTGGGCTACCATGAAATAAAGTTAATTTGGTTGTAAAAGCTTTAAACAATATATTTGAGTCTACAAAGCCTATCTTACATCACGGATACAGCAACTAACCTATTTAAATTTTCTTTTGGGATGGATTTTCCTTCGAGGCCTTAAGAAATAGATGGATATGTTAATGTAATGTGATGCGTTATTGATCCCTGTAGGGAATTTCTCTCTTTGCTTTCCTCTCTACCAAGGAAGGTCAGACGTCAGGATCAGCTGCTGAACAATGCCTCTGGTGCTGGCAGGGGTTCAGTGTGTTGCTCAAGGACACGTCAGCAGTGCTGTAATCACATTACTTTTTCCTGTAACGGGGAGTAATAAGTAAAGTAATTCAATACTTTTAAGAAAAGTAATGGGTAATGTGTAATTTATTACTTTTGTCCAGTAACGACCCCAACACTGCTTTTTCTCATATGCAGATTTTTACCATGTTTAATCCATGCTTTGTATTCTGATAATAGATATGACATCTTCGTATGTCACCAATTGTGTTGTTGTTTTTGAGAAACAAATGCATGACCGTTGAAATCACTTGTCTTAAAACAAGGAAAATGCTCATTCTCTTCACCCGTGTTAGAACTCCACTCCTTTTCTTTATACCAATGACCTTGCGCAATAGCTCTTTATGAATATGCAAAGAGGATTGGTCAAAATTGGCAGCTAAGGTGTGAAGATTCATAGTTAAAGGGGCAATAAGTATGATTTTTACCGTCCCATAGCACAAAATGACCATAATATAACTGCGGGGAGTTGATAGGGTTGTTAATAAATACCAAAGGCTCAATGATTACTTTGTCAGCTGCTGAGATTTCTGGCTTTAAAAACTCACTTTCACTCATATTGGGACCCCCCCCCCCC
>OMLI01092550.1:0-10483 GCA_900302605.1 Rondeletia loricata
GTTGACAGTGCATAAAACATGCAGCACACTTTCATCCCACTAATTGTCAGCCAAGAGGTTGCATGTCATTTTTTCATTCTTTGTCTATACCATAAATAATCTATACTAGCAGGCTCAACGGGGATAATGTCAGTATTTGTACACATTATGGCAGGAAGAAAAAGATCAGATCATCATAATCTTTTAAGGAGAAGTCATATAATTGATTACCGATTCCCCACTAATCTCAACAACCCAGAACAAAACAGATTTTCCCTTTCACAAAGACTTTGTCAATAGACATCTGTCAGGAGGGATAATGAGATAAATGTGTTTTAGGTACTCCAATACGTATTCTAAACACATTAACTACATACAATAACCTCTTTGGTGTATGTTATCCCACTTTCTGTTCTCCATTCAAAACTTAATTCTGTAATGTGGTGATGTTTTGACCTTGATGTCCACATTTGACCTGGCAGAGATATATCATCATTACTTCCCTTTCTTATATAAAGAATTTTCTTAATTTAAACTTTAAATAACTATAACTATGAATCAATTTACTGCATAATTGGAATAAGCTTATACACTGGGACTCTTACTAACCTCAATGACTTTTCTTGACATTATTTTACGGCTCGTCTTACTTGACAAAATTACTTGAAACTCCAGGCTCTGGCTCCTCACTGTATAACCTGTTAGCATCAATGTCTACTTAACTAGGTTGAACATTTATCTAATTTACTTCAACTACAAGAGACACATTTGCTTTGAAGCACTGGAGACGCATAGGTGAATTTATCTGATCATGTGAGCATGTTGAAATGAATAGAAGACTTAGACAGTAGATGTATTTTGCATGGGGCATGTTTTGACATAATAAAACAATAAGCAAACACTACCAAGTAATTTGTTTTTCTGTTTATGTAAATTGCTCGGGAAGAAAGAGAACATGTCAGATTCTGACATGTCTCAATCATTCAAGACAGATACACGCACCAGACATCTGCTCTCTGAGTTGTCATCAACATAGTTCAGCATTTATACAAAATTGCACATTTCAAACCACAGGTTCTTTTCAGACTCTAAATAGAGCAGTGTGTTTTATGGAATGGGACTGTGCCACAATTCAGCTGTAGAACACAAAATCTAAAGATCTGACAAAAAATACTGTATGGATAATTTTACATCATGTTGGAAATCGAGAACAATATGTCTCACACTTTGGACAAGCATTCATACACACCTTGTGTAACAGATCTATTTAAAACTAATTAATAAAAAAAACTTAAACAAAATCTAAATTTTCAAGTACAATAATTTACAATTTGAAAACAAAATAATCAAACCAAAAATTACCAAAATGGACATTCCCTCATTTAAACAAATGCGTTTCATCAAAAGAACTTCTTTGCGGCTGCTTCTTGTTGACTTCTAAATAAGGGAAAGGAAAAAGAGAAAAAGAAACAAAACGTTACACAGAGTCACTCAAATCTAAAAGTACAAGCATATCCAAATACAAATAACAATAATGTCTTACTTGTACATCATGTAGCAGAAGAACAGGATTGATTGGACAACCACGAAGACCGCAAAATGGACGGTGGATAAACAGGAAGGCATGGGAGGCAGCTCGGGGCACTTCATAACCTTCTCACCAGGGTTCTTCTTGTCAAATACATAGGAGAGAGCATAAAATGCTGTGAGTATAAAACTATAGCATTAACATTTTCCAAAAGTGCCTTTGTGAGGCATGGAGGCCAAATGGAGATAGTCTATTGTGTTTCCTAAATGAATCTGAATCTAAATCCTACACCACTCTCAGTGAAACTCCAGCCTCTGTGATCAGGACTCAAGTCTGATCCATACCGGAGAGGAACGCTGGACCAGCTGCTCCACATCCCTTTTGACTAGGTGCAGATGTTCCTTGATGTCGTTGAAGTGCTGGACGGTCTCGTATGTTCCCATACCCACTGCATTGCCCTGGTGTTGGGCTGAGCCTATCTGTTTCAGTGACTCATAGAAGGAGTTTCTGTGGAGACAACCAGAGCAAAAGAGCAGTCAGATATACTAAGAAAAGCCCGGAAGTGATGAAATTGTTCACCAACCATTTACAGGCAGGAGAGCTACTGATCTCCCAAATAACTGAAATTAAAATCAATCCATATTTTTTGGTGCAATAGCCTATTGATATCAAATCAATATCTCAGCAATATAGTTAACATGTTTTTTCACTATTCAATACATTTTCTGAGCAAATCCATGCTGAGAAATATGTGTTTCAGTACTTTAAATTGTCAAAAATTAATATTTTCATCCCTATTCACAAGAGGCTATATATTCTCAAACTTTGAAAAACATAAAATTGCTATCTGATAAAAGAGGTCATGATTGCTAATCCCCTCTAAAAACATGTTCTTACTACAGATTATAAGTAGGCCTTAAGAAACAGACCAAAGAAGAACAGTATCTGGAATATGCAATTCACAAGAGTTTAGTTATGATGCCAAAGACAACACAAAAATGCTTATTGGGAAAAAAAGTACATGAAAACTGGAAACAATTATAAATGTGTTCATTGCAACTATATTATGCAGTTCTTGTGAGAAGTCAATAGGCTTTGTGTTTCAAAATTGAATGTCATTGACAAAAAGTTTAACAAAGGTGGATTTCCGATGTATTCTATTTATGAGTCATTCAAGATCCTCAAATCCCAAGATTCACTTCTTTACCCCACCATAGGAACGTTTTGTTTCTAGTTATGGAGCAATATCAATTATACTTGGGGTGAAGGGAGATAATTTTATGTAAATTCGATTCATAACAAGCAACTGGTGGTAAAATGAAGGATAATGCCTCAGACCGGAGGCAAAGCCAGACAGTCCTCAACTGCATAAGACCTGGGTCACAACTATTGGTTGGTAAATTGACATCAACATTGATAATTGTTCAAATGACACATAACTTTAAATGCCATAATCCAGAGATAACCTGGGTATATATGACTGATAACTCTGGCATTTCCAAACTGTAAATGGACTACAAACATTTCCAAGACTTGTAATAGCTATATAAACAGTACATCTCTATCCTCATTCATAAAAAATGTTCTGTTTAAAAGGTGGCTTAAGACGCTAATATCAGGTTGCAGGATATATTTCAACACAAGTGCATGTATAGAGGGTGGTGGGATGTGGAGCAATGATACTAGATGTGCTGATATGCTTTTTACTTTAATATTTCTTAAAGGAATTGGCCGGTCTGCTAAGACCCCAAGCGCATACGAACTACCCTGGCTAGGTGGTTTTCTCCAATAGTGCTCACAAACCAAGAAATAAACATGTTTAGATTCCGTGTTTACACGCCACTGCGCATGCGCCACTGAGACGCTGAGAAATTGAAATCAGACGGGGCTGTGAGCATGTAACCTGACTCTGCTGAGCATGCGCAGTGGCGTCTAAACACAGAATCCTAGCGTAATGGACTCTGACGCTGAGTGAGACACTGGGATTCTGTGTTAAGACGCCACTGCGCATGCTCAGCAGAGTCAGGTTACATGCTCACGGCCCGTCTGACACAGAATCCCAGCGCAGTGGCGTGTAAACACGGAATCTAAACATGTTTATTTCTTGGTTTGTGAGCACTATTGGAGAAAACCACCTATCCAGGATAGTTCGTATGCGCTTACTTGTGTTGGACATAACAAAGACACAGCTATGGGAGCTGCTAAACACTCGTTTGGAATACAATGGATCTCAATGACTGGCCAACTGCCAAATTTCGGAACGCCGGTACACCGCGAGAGAGGGTGAGTTGATCAAAACTCATGGCTGATTTACATCTCGACATAGACCAGGTCAACAATTAACCTGGGGTCTTAGCAGACCGGCCAATTCCTTTAAGAAATTATAATTTCTCTAAATGTATTAATACTGACGAGGACGG
This sequence comes from Rondeletia loricata, assembly GCA_900302605.1. Taxonomy (NCBI): domain Eukaryota; kingdom Metazoa; phylum Chordata; class Actinopteri; order Beryciformes; family Rondeletiidae; genus Rondeletia; species Rondeletia loricata. The sequence continues at coordinate 3,928 of OMLI01092550.1, forward strand.
GCCAAGAATGTTTGTCTTATCATCTTAAACATGTCTAAGATGATTATCAAGAAAAAAGTGACTTGACAAATGAAAGGAATTCCAGTGCAAGTAGGAAGTCCTTGGGGTGGGGGTGGGGGTGTGGGGGTTGTTACAAGAAAGCAATCAGAGGAAAATCATGTTCTGCCTGTGTATGACAGATGTATCTAAAGACTACTAATCTGATAAGGACAAAATGGTGCTAAAATGTGGCCTTTTCTTGCTTGGCCACATGCTAGGGTCTAAAAGACAGACAGGGACAACATATAAACAAAATCTAATTTGTTTCTCAGATAGGAGAAAAATCTCCCTTGAGAAAGTAAGTGAGCATTTATTAAACCCTACATCTAATCTTCATCCACAACAAGTGACCCATTTATGGGTAGAAAGCCCTCCTTGGATATAGTAATTTAGAGACTCTGAGATGAAGTCCTATCATAAACTATGTGTTTAAAAGAAGGGTCAGGATAAACTGAGTACTTAATCTAGAGAGCAGCTGCAGCCCTATGCTAGGTCTGAACTTATTTATTGTGTCAATCAGCTTACTCCTCTGTACTGCCACATCTTAAAATTGCCATTCTGGTAATGCACTTTCTTCAAATTGAATCATTATTGAAATTTAGTCTTTCCCTGCCCTCTACAGGATATAATTCGACCACACAAGTCTTATGAGAGTTTGGGTCAAATGAGCCAATGAGACTTTTGCCTTTGACAGTCTATGTCCATGTAGGCTGTGGGTCAATAATATAATAAACAAAATCATATATGCAAAATAATTTGAGGATGAATGTCCTGTTGGATTTAGGGCATACAATCCACTTGGTTCTTTTATGAGACACAAGACTAAGAGATTAATGTTACATCAAATAAAATCTTTAATATCTTATGATTAATTTTTTATGCAGATGGTGTGTCAAAATTCATTTAAAGAACACAATCAAACTATAGGGATCAGATAAATATGCAGTTATCAAATAATAACTGTGATTTCTTTGTTTATAAATACAGTTGATTTTCAAAGGGGATAAAGTATTGAAGGATCAATTATACAAGGAGACTTTGATTTATCTTTGACTTGAAATGAATGGTGTTTGCGAGAACTGAAATAAATACAAAAGTCAGAAAAGTTGACAAGCTAGTAATACTGAGACTCATTGTTGGATGTGTGTCACAAACGTAATGTAATTTGGAGCATGAAGATTTTTTTTTTATTACAATCCACTCACTAATAGCCTAATAGTCTTGAAGAAGTCATTTTTTAAATCTGTCTGTTGCGTGATCAAAATGGCTAAGCCCACAAGCACCTTAGGCAAAGCAATACAAAAGTACAAATATGTTATTGACGGTGGATACAAAAAATACAAGATCTAAACATCATAACATTACATTTCGTTCACCTAATCAGGCTTACATAAGTACCAAAATCAAGCATTCATTTGAATCTTTGCCATGGGAGGCACACATCATACAATCTCTTAAGCTGTATTATCTTAAAATGGTGTAGCATAAAAATTGGTAAAGCCTGACAACTGAAAGAGGTAAAGAAAGTGTATATTTTATAGTTAACATTCAAAAGAAGATTACAACTGGATATTACTGTACCTATCACATAATAATTATGTATCAGGAATAAAATAATCCTTATTCTCACGAATGCTACCTTATGTGACATTATATTTTACAAAAACAGAGACTTTCTTACTTAAGACTCCCTTTAGGTTTCTCACTTGGCTAAAATAGTTTTGTGACCTCTAAAGAGAGATATATCTTAGCCTGCTGATAAACTGTCTGAGAATACACCCAAACTCTAAATATCTGCAGGGAACACATCTGTTTGCATCAGACCTGCCTTGTGCAACTTCTAAAATGTAATTAATCTTTTTATTTTATCATGCCAATACCACAAGCAGAGACAACAAACTACAGTTGTGAATAAAAATGGTTTAGCGCTAAGGTCAAGGCAGTATGATGATTATCCCATTTAGTGTGTGTGCATGTGCAAGTGAGTGTAGTGAGGGGTCATTAGATAACATACTGAGCAGGGTATGGATGGGGGGGATTACATAGGATGCTGTTACTGCAGCTGGATTATCAGGCTGTGATGTTAGGGGCATTGTATCATGAGATTAAATATGGGTTGTGGGATTTAACAGCCAGGATTTCCCTTGTTTTTCTGGAGTATCACAGATCTCTTTTTATGTTTGTGGCAAAAACAACAGATAGTTTTTAATAATGACAAAACATCAACAACTGTCACTGCTGTTACTTACCTCAACTCATTCAGGTTTCTAAGAACCTCCTGCTGGGTGGCAATGACTGAGCCGAACTGTTGACTGGCAGTATCCGGCTAAAAGAGAAATGAAACATTGACTGAAGGTTTTGTGCTTCGGTGTTGACATTAATATAAAGACATTTTATATAACTGCCATAAAGAACCAGTTGACTTAAGTAGGAACACATAGAAATGACAGTTCCTTTCTTTGAGCAAGTTGCCAGTGGTGTGTTACAAACTGAACAAATTAATAAACTGGTCACAAATGAACCCTCTGGAAGCAGAGCAGTGCACCATCTTTTAGATAACAACATTTCTGTTTTTGTAGGAAAGGTGAAACATGCATTTCTAATGTTTGCAATACATCAAAATTATAATAATACGTACATTATACAACCCTATACCCATCTTTGTGCATACCCATTTCCTGGCTACGTTGTGCACCCTACCTGTCCTGACTCAACATGTGACCCTTTCTTGGCAATCTCATCTGTGATAACAGAGACATATCGACGCTGTTCGTCCAGGATCATAGCGAGCTGGCGGTGGAGCTGCTTGATCTCCAGATGGATCCGATTCTGGCCCTCAAACACCTGGCGGATCTCCCGGTCATTCACACTCTCATATAGGTCCTCAACTGAAGGGGATACACACATTAGCAAAAAACTCCTGACATGTACTCAAATACACAAGATAACAACCAACCAGACAATCATCATTGCCATCTACCTTACGTGAGGCATAGCAAATGTAAGTTTTGGACATAAAAATGTCTCTTTGAAATAGAGAATATGGAATTACAAATACTTCTCAAATAGTTAGAATTTCCCAAATAGTTTAATTTGGTTCAGATAATGTAAAACACAGATAATAAAGAGACAGAAAACGTAGATTAATTATTTCATGCAATGTATTGGGTGCGTTTGCTTTCAGAAAACTAACTTGGTTCTCCATGGACGTCTGGGTGCTCTTTCTGGAACTCCTCTTTCTTTTTGTCGAGCTCTTGCTGGAAGTTCTCAAATTCCTCTTGGTACTTGTCCTTCTCTTCTTTGGGAATCTCGGCTTCAGGTGGGGGCTTCAATGGGAGAGACAAAACAACCACTCTGAACTCAATAGAGGCCCTGCTTAGGCTATATTGTGCACATGCATGCATGTGCACACAAAGACACACAGCTATAGCAAAATGAATGCCACACACAGGATTGGGAAGTATTAGGAACTTTAGGAAAATGTAGTTACCAGTTGCTGGCCTGGTTCTGTTAGTCTGAATAATAAGAATGACAAAACATCATGGTCATCTGATGGAAAAAAGAAACTTTACATTAGACAAATCAATGTATTTCATATATTTTACAATGATTCTTGATTCATGATTTTTAAAGTGAACCATGTGGATGTTTTCAGAACTAATGCTTAAATACTTGACGTTTCACTGAATTATTTGTATGACATCCATTTCAGCTTAGTCTAGACATCTAGCCTGATTGCTAGATGCGTCAAGAGGGATTAGGGTGACTCCTCTCACTTTGATAAAGTAAGAGTAATGTTAGAAAAGTACCTAAAAAGTAAACATGGGCATATAAGATTTTAAGTGTTTAACATGGAATAGAAAAATACCTGCTAAACCACCAGTGGCAGCTGAAATGCCAAAGAAGCCATCCTTGGGAATGATCATGTTGTCAATCTTTGTGCAGAGCTCGTAGTCCTCTTTGTCTGGAGTGAAACCGTTGTTGATCATCACCTGAAGGGAAAGAGAGATCGGTGCTGCAGTTCAACAGAATGCCTTTTACTGTGCTGACAATAAGTATGTCATTGGATGCTATGCAATCACTGGCTGACAACTGCCAATTTTCAATGTATTGGCAGCATTACCTTTTGGCTCTTCATAATGGGTGAACTGATTATTCCATTCATACAGCAAAACTAGACACACATAACGACAGGTAATAACTAATAATGCTTCTACCGTGTGTGTGTGTGTGTGTGTGTGTGTGGTTGTATGCATGCTTTTATGGCGTCTCCTACCGTCAGTGTCTTCTTGTAGTATGTTATTTTGGCTCTGACGGGGTATGGTTTGTTGCGGAAGTCTCTTAAGCACGTTCCAAGGGCTTGTGTTGTGCCATCACTGGGTCAAAACATTGTTTTCAGACAGAACACATCACAACTATTATTTGCAAGCATATACTATACATAAACATTTATGGAAGAGTGGGCACAAATCTGAAGGAAGTTCATGAAATGGGTGAATAATATTAATACCAATGCATTTTTGCATGTTTTTGTAGTGACATGGAAAACAGTGTGAATTCTAAGAATTCACATTGAAAAAGTGATTTAAAGCTTTCACTGGCCCAGGGGAGATTAGGAAAGACAGAGGATTATTTACTTTCCAAGCAAATATAATCATATTTCCTAATCTTCTTTAAATTGTTAAAATCTGAGTTGGTGATCACATCAGAGTACAGCAAAGAAATGTTTACTTACTTTTGGTGGTCATAAACAAATTTGCCATTGTTTCCCACAACAAGTATAGCTGGGTTATTTTTCTGGAATGAAGTTGAGAAAACAAGGAAACATGTTAATCCAAATCATCTCATCCAACCTGGTCTCATCTCAAACCACAAGTGGTTTTGCTTTTCGGCAATTTTATTCTACAATATCAATCCCATAACTGTGCACAACTAACTGAGGTATTTTGCTATTAAAATGTGATGTAAAGGCCAATGAAAAGCTGTAATGCAAGATCTCTTTTCCATAACAGCACAATATAAAACAGACAACTACCGAATAATGAATTACATACCAATACAGAATTTATTGGTATGAGTATGCTATCCCAATTTTTTGGGACAAATGATATCTAATGAAAGAAATATGAATAGAAATTGAAAAAGATAAATAAATACTATAATCCATTAGTATTAAGATTGTTAAATGCAAAAAAACAGAAACAAATATATCTCACATCCACAAATAAATTATGTTACTTGTGTTCTGTAAACCATCATACAAATAAATGTAACATAATTTACAAAAACAGACATTTGTGAATAAAAGTTTTGTTTTCATTAAAAAGTTCGAGATTTTCACAAAAGTTACACACTTTTTCCAGTGTAAACAGACATTTAAATTGTTGAATCTGTGAATTGAATTTCGCATGTGGATTGGCTTGCATGTATTCTTATTTTTGACACGCTTGCTTGCGCCTCGTGACTCCACCAGTTGAAAATTGCCAAAGCGGAAGCCTTCCTAGTGTTGGTGTGGGCTATCACTGTGGCAGAGGATCTTTGGAAGAGATTGATGCCACCAAAGAAGAAGAGGAAGGAGAAAATCTATATGGCAGCACCATGGCAGTGTGCCTCTACAGCAGGGGTATTCAACCGTGTGCCATGGAGGGCCGAGAGTATGCAGGTTTTCGTTCCAACCAATGACTACACCAGGTGATTTCACTGATTAGCACACCTTCAACCAGAGAGGAGGAACTAATCAGTGAAATCACCTGGTGTAGTCACTGGTTGGAACGAAAACCTGCATACTCTCGGCCCTCCATGGCTGAATAACCCTGCTCTACAGAGATTTAGCTATAGTTAGGCCTATTTTAGCAATCAATGGGCCTCATTTATCAAGCTACATACAAACAAGTTTTTTCATAATTCATTCATACTGACTAGGGATGTGCAATGTCGGTTGCTATTTGTTACGGGCGGCTGTAGCTCAGTAGGTAGAGCAGTCGTCCAATGATCGAAGGATTGGCGGTTCGATTCCCGCTCCTGCTGAGTTTACATGCCGATGTGTCCTTGGGCAAGACACTTAACCCCTTACACACCTTGCCTCGTGTGAATGTGTGTGAATGATCTGAATGATGGTGGTGGTCGGAGGGGCCGTTGGCGCAAATTAGCAGCCACGCTTCCGTCAGTCTGCCCCAGGGCAGCTGTGGCTACGGCTTACCACCACCGGTGTGAATGTGTATGAAAGAATAATGGTTTCTGTAAGCGCTTTGAGCACTTGGGAAAGCGCTATATAAATCCAATCCATTATTAATTTTACTTTCGATTAACTGACACTCTTAATCGGTTAATTGTCGGTTAACCACCCAAAAAATAAATAAAATTTAAAGTGTTTTTTCCCCGTTCGAGTCCAGCGCTCCATACTCAATGAACTGATGGATGTCCATGTTAAACCACTGTTGTTAGAAATTGTGCCTGTTGCTTTAAGAGGGTTGCACTCTGGGTAGTGAGGGCAGCCCCAAAAGTCAGTGTATACAGG
>OMLI01092561.1:0-10176 GCA_900302605.1 Rondeletia loricata
TCACCGTCGGGTACCGCGGCAGCTACACTATCGGGAGAGACATCCAGACGGACGCCAAATTTCGCAGAGTCGCCAGAATAACCGTCTGCAGTAAGATATCGCTGGCCAAGGAGGTTTTCGGAGACACGCTGAATGAGAGTCGCGACCCCGACCGGCCGCCGGACAGGTACACGTCCAGGTATTACCTGAAGTATAACTTCTTGGAGCAGGCGTTTGACCGGCTGGCGGAGGCGGGGGTCCGCATGGTGGCCTGCAGCTCCACCGGGACCTGCTCGTACACCAGTAACGACCCGAGCGAGGACAAGATCTGGACCAGTTACACCGAGTATGTCTTCTCCCGATAAACTCACTGCGCATTTCAGAAGTAATGGCATTACTTATTCTACTTCCTGGGAGCAATACTTTGTTACACCACTCCTTACTTTAGCCTACTGTTAAACCTCTCGGACTTTTATCTTCTGTCTATCTCAATTAGGCGAATTCCTCCATTAATTTAAAGTAAAGTTGTCTTTTCTGTCATTGTTTAATCTAAACTAGCTCAGAGTGAGGAGGACGACTTCAACCTCTCTTAGTAACGACTATTAAACTTCAGTCGGAGAGGGGCAATAACAAAAGTAACGACTTTTTTTATTTTTTATTGGTAATGTTATTTCTGGATTTAAAACAGTAATTATTAAGTAAGTAAGTTGTTACAGAGAAAAGTAGTGAAACTACTGTAACGCAGTGAAAAGGGCTCACCACCCAGCACTTCCTGCTACTGTTTGCACAGGGGCCAACTTGCCTGGTAAACTTCATGGCTTTTACAATGACTGCTGTGTTTTCAAGTAGACATGAACTTAGATGTCGTTTTGTTTAGCCTATGCGTTCAGAGAGACTGTGGCAGGAATATTAGGAGCTGGTTTCTGTGATCCATAGCTGAGGTTCTTTATTTGCAGTCATAAGCTTCTGTGCGTGCGTCTGTATTGTTGACACTGTCATATTACTGTAGAGACACCTGGCCACAAAGCCTACTGATGTTTGGTCTGGCCTGTTAACTGTTACAACTTTTCCTGAATTATCTTTATGCATCAATCCTGAATTATTTAATATGAGGGATTGATGGATAAGGAAGGCCATGGTTTGCTTCTTTGGTATAACATTTTGATTATGGTCTGTTACATTTTGCTTTACCAGTTTTTAGTTCTATTTGATTATGCCCATGACTCATATCACAGCTTTACAATGGGTGAATTAAGGGTGATTGGGACAGTTTTTGAATGTCTGCCTTGTGTAAGCCATCAATTAAAAACATTAGCCCAACACATGATACATTTCTATAACCCTGAAGACCTTACCTATCCATCTGAGGAGGAAAGAGGGTTATATCATATTCCAAGGAGGCGAGGCATACCCTTTTGTGTAAACTGATCCAAAACCTTTTTGTGTGTAATGTTTGGGTAATTGGGACAGCACATATTATCATTGATTTAGGCTAGTGTAAGCATATTCAACCTTAATTACACTATTTAATTCATACTTTGATATAATGCCGTTTCCTGTTAATCATTATGAATTAAGACTGTGTGTTAATTTCTGTTAAAACTTTGTTATTGAAGGTTTAAAAATCAGTCAAAAATTCATATAAAACTGTCTTTTTCCCCACCGTCACAACAACCCCCTCCCTCCCTTAATTCTTAAACTATTTGAAGAACACACCTGTTTGAAGAACATCCCAGATATAAACCCTTTAATCTAAACTGTTTGATGAACACATTTAATTCAGGTAAAAAGATGCTTCAAGTACAAAATTCATTGAAAACTGTTTTCCCCCTCCTTGTCACTGCCCCACTCCCTCCTTTAATTCCAAAACTGTTTGACGAACACATTTAATTCAGGTAAAAACCACCCCAGATCTATCAGACCAAAACCAGGCATTCGCCCAAACTGTCCCAATCACCCAAAACCATGCTGTCCCATCCGCCCATGGGACAACATAAAAACAACCTAATTCCAAAAATATAAACATGATATTAAAAAGTTTTATTGATTTTGTGACCATTTTCTGACCATTTTCCTCACTTCATGCGTTGAAGCATCAACTTCCTGTTTGATGCTTGCCCCGCCCATCTATGTGATGTCACAACAATGTGGTTTCACAGTTAGGGCTCAGCAAAAAAGTTTTCATTTTCACTCATCAGGCGAGAAAATAAACGCTGAACAGTTATACTGTCCCATTTGACCTTATGTCCCAATCACCCTTAATTCACCTATATATATTTTGACTTTTTCACAATGCTAATTGTTACATGCCACCTGTCAACTATTGTCATAGTTTTCTCTATTGTCTTTATATATGAAGCTCCAGCAAATAAAGCATGAACACTTATCAACCTAATAGTCCCTTGAGTTCATTGTGAAACTATTTGCCAGCAGAGCAATAGTTGCAAAATAGACAAGAAAAATACCTGTATACATTCTCCAAATACAATGATGCTGCATTTCACGTAAGTAAAAAAACAAAGCATGATTTTTTTCCCCAGGTGGCCAGTGTCTTGATGATTTTTCTGTAAATACACCAAAAATAATTAATATGTTTCCAATAACTGATCTGTCATAAAATGCCTGCTGAACACCAGCTTTTCTGTGGCTCTTTCTTAGGATTTGTATTTACAAATCCTGAGGATGACCTCACTAACCACTAGGCCATCATGCCACCAAAATGCTTAGATGAGGCTGGGATCTGAATCCATTCACCACATATCTTTTTACCATGTTCATTTTCACATTTAGGAAATCATATTTATCAGACCATTATTAAATTGAATCCTGAATCTGGAGGAGTCAGAGATGAAGTAAAAGGCTTCCTATCAGAGTGCAGCCTACACTTCAGAAGCAACACACCACCAGAAGCACAACAGCTACATTATATCTAAGAAATTGATGTGCCTCCAAGTCATGTGGTCCTTGGTGTATAATATAGTAAGAAAGGCACTCAGTGTCTCTTTTTGGCTTGACAAGTACAGTAATCAACTGTTGGTTCCCATGTGGGGCACAAACCCGGGCTGTTCCAAGATCAGTTCCAGTACAAAACAGGCTTTGTGTGTGTATGTGAATGTTCACTTGTTTATGTGTTTATTTGTTTGATATACAGTAGCACTGAAGCTGTTACTGTGAATCGTATTAGTAGAAAGAGGATCCTCCTCCTGTGCATCTGTATGCAAACAAAGACATATAAAGACATGTGTACACACACACACACCCAAACACACACCCCCCCCCCCCCCACACACACACACACACACACTTATGTTATGAAAGAGTGTTAAAAGAGTTTTAAGGTTATGTCTACATAAAAGAGACCTCATATCTGCTGTCAGCAGATGCTGCCATCTGGGCAGGAAAAGGGAACGATCGACCGCTTCTCTTCCTCTACAGTGTGATCTCCAGAAACAGGAAGTTGCTTACTGTCCTCAACCAAAAGACAGCAACTGGGGCTAACACTGAAATCAGACAAATGTGTCCTCATCATATCTCTTTCTTTGCATGCGTTGATATGAGAAAAAACAGAGGGGGTGTGTTTTTTACTACCTTGATATGTTCACAAGTGGGATGTTTAGGGGAAAAAACAAAAACAACTACAAGAAGCCTTATTCTGACTGCAATTTAGAAAACTCCTTGCCAAACTTCTATCTACATGGTCTTCACACAAGGGTCAACTACAGGAGAATTGTCGGTCAAATAGAATTTGATCTAATTTATGTTTCGTTCTGAGGGGGAAATTAAATGAGACTGGTGTGTTTGTCTGCCAAGTAACTACAGCTTCTGGCCAACAGACTTTTGTTACAGGCAGAGTAGCATACAGAGTGTGAAATGTTTTTGGAGGTATATAGGCACACCCACCCACACACACACACACACACACACACAGAGGGAGGGTGTGAGAGAGAGAGAGTGTGTGTGTGTGTGTGTGTGTGTGTGTGTGTGTGAGAGAGAGAGAGAGAGAGAGAGAGAGTGCCAAGATTATGCAGAGTTGGAGACAGTAACACAGAAGTACTGTCTCTCTTCATATCAGCCACCATTAGTACACCAGCTGTATCCTTAACACTGCTTTTTATAATTCAAAGAATCTCAGATGTACAGTCTGTCTCTAGCTCAACATGGAACTGCATGTTTAAATTTCTATTTGTTTTGTGTAATTTATGTTTGTGGATGTCATCTCCAGCTCTCCTCATAGACACACTGCTCTTTAGGTTCACAGAGAATAATGCATGGACAATTAATAATGTAAGTACTGTGATTCCCGTTGTCTATAGCAGGAGTGAGAGCAGAACATAAAATATGCTACCCCATAGCTAAATGAAAGAAAAGTATCTCTTCATTTCCACGTTAACTGAAATGTGCCTTGTATAGTTCCTTCACAATCTGCTAATAATACCACAGAAAAATAGAGAAGTTAATGGTAGTGCTTTCACACAAAAAATGTTGGCCACTGCAGAAGTTTCCCCATCCTGCATTTATCCAGACTGTGAACTGCAGGATTTTTCCAGCAATTAATCCTGGGTGTGAGGCTACAGTGCAGCAGCACGACAAGCGTGTAAAACATGGGACTCTTATGATTTCTGCATGACTGAAAGTTCCTCTGAGAAATACATTCAGTTCTCATTATGGCTAATCACAAAATGAGTGAAAGCCTCACAAGCACAGAACCCCTGGAATGAATTGAGGATAATTCCACGTGATTGGAACAGCTGCAGTTTGAGAGGGGTCCAGTTGAAACTACTTGGCTCGGTTCTCTGGTAATCATCGTACAAATATCAGTAGCTTAGCCAACACTAATGCTGTATACTGTACTTGGGAGCAGAGCCAACACATTTTGAAATCCTTGGTTAAGTCACCGTAAATCAACTTTAAACAGCAGAAACTCTTTGTTAGTTAAATGAGGATTTTCCTCAGAATTAAACATTTCACCGTGTTAGCAGTGGGTACATTTTGCTCACGTATGTCAATTACCAGAGAATCAAAACATGTATTCCTATTCCATCTGGGCTGTGGACTATCTCGGCCATAAAAGCATCTATCACATGAAAAAAAACCATATATTTTAAATGTCTGTATAGTTTCTGATTAAATGCTCCTCGACAGGACAAACAGAACTCTTTGATTTATCCAATTATCTTATGTACATTTTGCAGGTATTTGGTATCAGAGCAAACACTTTACTATTTGAATAAAACATGGGAAGTTTTACAGTCGTCGACTAATAATGTAAGGTACACATACTGTAACAGAGCACCGAAGGCTTACATCACTATAGACTCAGATTGTTACTGTTTGCTAACCACCTGAACCCATAATCAGCCCAAAGTGTTTGTGTTACCAAGCAGGGAAACCATTAACGGGCCGGCCCTACATTCCTCCAATCATTAACATAGTGGTCAAAATGGTGGTGCCCAGTCTCAGGGTAACCAACATGGCTGTTTGCTTACCGAATTACTGATTCTTATCTCAAAACTGAGTGTTGCGTGTTTATGGTTATGTGCGTTTGGGTGTTTCATCATTTCGGTTGTAATCTTGGCCGTTTTCTCTAGCTCTCTACCAAACAAAATGTCATCTGCACTTTCACAACAGAACAAACACATCCTCTTTCACAAGTCCTTCCTCAGAGCCGGCAGTCCAGCACAGCTACTAAACACTCCGTTTAAAGACACGATCCATCATTTGAAAGCCCAACTCAGCTATCTCTTGAAATATGAAACTCCAATCCATAGCAATCTGAGACTGATATCACTTATTCAGTCACATTACTCAGCGGCAGTTTTTATGGATTGCTGTTCTTTCTTGTACCTCGTTCCCTCTGTAATTACATTACATTACGGCATTTAGCAGACGCTTTTATCCAAAGCGACTTACATCATCATACACTACATTATATACATCATCCTATACATCATCATATACATATTACATCATCCTATACATACTACATCGTCTACATCATATACATACTACAGCATCCTATATTACATCATATACATACTACATCATCCTATACATACTACATCGTCTACATCATATAAATACTACATCATTGCACACAAACACTCATGCCTATGGGCAATTTAGAGTCTTCAGTTCACCTGACCTGCATGTCTTTGGACTGTGGGAGGAAACCCACGCGAACACGGGGAGAACATGCAAACTCCACACAGAAAGGACCGGGGCGGAGGTTCGAACCCATGACCTTCTTGCTGTGAGGCAACAGTGCTAACCACTGAGCCACCGTGCCACCATGTAATAAGACCATAACTTGCAAGTGATGTATAGGCAGGGCAGCAGATCCTGGGGTCAGTGTTTTGTTTTTAGTACAGTACAATACACAATCTCTGGATTATTTTCCCTTGTGACGAGGTAAGATACAGGATATTAAAGCAATAAAATTCTGTCAAGTCAGAATCTTGCTCCCCTGCAATATTGTATTAAGGACAACATGACATATGCCCGTCCTGTTTCATCCTGCCAAGTGAAATCCCAGCGATAAGAAAACACATACAAACCTGCATAGAACCTTTCTCAACTAAACATGAAGCCTTTGTTCTTGTACTATTGTGCTTCCTGTAGCACTAAACATAGCAAAATAACACAATGGAAATCATTGATCTGAGTTTCCAATGGCTTTAATAATACATAAACATCATACATAAGCCAACCTTTGTTCTCGAAGGACGGCATCACCCAAGCAACTTCCTCCTGCAGCTTGGTCTTATGCAAATGTATTGCATCATAGAATACATCATAAGCTTGGCTGCAGCCTGTTTGCAACTGAGTTGTATCACGTAAAGACAATTCAGCTTTTCACAACCAGCTGCATGCAAGAGGCAATCAAAAAACAAATACATCTGACATGATTTGACATATTTATAGTAAGCAGCAAAACGCTGAAAGTAGAATTGTGACATTTTGGTTGGCTAGTCAATGCGCCTCAATTCTGATTGGCTTTGCTTTTTACTTGCTTGGGTTTCTATTTGACCAGCAACCAAACAAGTTTTCTTTTTAATGATGTGCTTAATGCAATGGAAACAATCCAATTCAGAGATGTAACTAATCATTAGCTAGTTAAACTATATGAATTATATTATAATGAAGTTCTCCAATAATGTTGGGGGCTTAAAATGGCTTAAAAATGAAAACAATATCACTATCAATCAAATCAATTATCAATATTTGTGCTTGTTGCATGCAACTTTGTTTGCTTTTGAAACACTATAAAAACAAAGTTGCATGCAAACAATACAACTTGAAAATTGCAACTGCTACCAGCCTAAAGATGGGTGGAAGGTATTCTGTGATCCTCCAATGGCCAACTCTCTCTATTAAGGACCCTTCCTTACTGCTTCTCTCCGTAAGGCCCTTTCTCTCCGTCTCCTCTCCTCTATGCTGTATTGTTCAGGAGAGGGAGGGTGTAAATGTCGCCAGTCTCCGCTGAGCTGCTCCCAGGGCCCAGCGGCAGACCGGAAACTGGTACAGCTCCCAGTGACAAAGCTGAGCCTCGGACCGCACCGGTAAACCAAAATGTAAAGGCTGCCAGCATCAATCAACCACAGGGAATAGAGAGGAAGAGAGGGAGCATCCTCCACCCCCGCTGTGGCTGCAGTGGGCTTCCTTTCAGAAGAAAAGCACCCCACCCCTCGCTCCCTCCTTTCAGGTCTGTCTGAAAGGGCAAGACATGGAAGAAGCTGATTCAAAGTCTGTGTGTGTGTGTGTGTGTGTTATTGAGTTCACTTTAATTTAAGCCGTCATCCCATTTCATGAACACAGTAAGATACTGCAGAATTGTTGTTGTCCTTTGGTCTCCTTTTTCAAAAGTCCCACTGATATTGCCCATGTCGTTAATTGATATGTAGGAAGTGGGACATTCACGCTATTACCTTATCTACAATCTGACAGATGTGTAGCGATAAAATTGAAATGGAACATAATTGACACAGGTAAATGTAAATGCATGAAATATAGGCCCAAAAAAATCTAGTATCATAATTATGGTTGAAATGAGGGCTGAAAAACCATAACTCGGAGGTCTGTCTTTTTAGCTGAATGTGTCTGTCTGTCCATCTGCCTGTCTGTGGAATGTGCTCTGGACAATGTTCCAGCAGTGACGCTCCACAGAGAGAGGACACTGGCCAGATATCTACAAGGCACAGACACACACCCTTCTTCCTCCCTGCTTCCTGTGTCATGCAGATAAGAATCCCCTCATTTCTCAACCAATCCCAGCTAGGAGGTCTGTGGGGCGGTATTACCATGGTAACAAGGGATGGACAGCCAGGCAGAGAGAGGATTCATGACACATGACCCAAAGCTATTTCCTCATCTCATCATTCTCACCTGTTAGCTTACATAAACATATGCTGTTCAGTGTTTCAGACAGTTTGTCTGTGTGTTAGTATCAAGTTGTGTTACCTCGAGGCTCCCATTAAAAATGTATCTTTAAAAAATGTTTTATCTCTGCTGTCAGACGTCTTCAATTTGTGTTGTTTTTCCATCCAGGCAAAACGTAAACTGCAAATAATTTGCAACGTGGCAACTAAAGATTACCATGAAAGTTGCCTTACCAGTGATCGAGACTGACTTGAGACCAAATTATACTCCTGGGCAGAAATAGTGAAACTGACCTGATAATAAAAATAATAAACTTTATTTCAAATCAAAGTTACAAAGTGCTTCACAGAACGCCAGACAAGGAGAACAATAAAAGCAACAACAAAAAACAGCAGTGCTAAAATGAACAGATAATAAACTAATAAAAGAGAGGATGATAGCGATCAATCTAGACACAAAAAGTAAGTAAAAGCAAGTTTATAAATGTATGTTTTTAGGAGTGATTTAAAAGAAGACACTGAAGAAGCTATAGCCTGATCTCCTAGGCAGCACCCTTCGTTTTCAGGCTGGATTTTGGAACGACAGCGCCCTGCCTGAGGATCTCAGGCTGAGATCTGGCTCATAGGGGATTGAAAGGTCAGAGATGTAGCAAGGTGTTAGTCCAGAGCCTTGAAAGTGAGCAGTAACATTTTAAAATCTATTCTAAAATCTACTGGCAACAGAGAGAATTTTGACTGAGACAGGAGTAAAGAGAACTGCAATAATCCAAACGAGATGATATAAAAGCGTGGATCACCTTTTTGAGGTCAGTAAAGGATAAAAAATACCTTATTTTGGAGATGGTTTTCAACTGGAGGAAACAAGACTGTAAAACGTTCTTAATTTGATCATCAAAACAGAGATTTGGATAAAAAATCACTCCCAGGTTTCTAGCAGCAGGTTTAACAATAGCAAAGAGACCAATGAAGTGATTAATAGACCTGGGAGGAGTAGATAAAATAATCTCACATTTATTATCATTAGACAGGAGGACATTCTGGGACATCCAACACTTGATGTCCGTAAGGCCGTCTTTGACTAGTTGGGATTGGCTTTTATGGGAAAATATAGTTGCTTGCATTTTTATGGAAGGACATATTGTGTTTGCGAATGATGTGGCCTAAAGGAAGCATATAGATAGAGAACAGTAAGGGACCTAGAATTGAACCTTGGGTAACACCAGACGCAGGATGAGCAGAGGAAGAATGCGTTCCCCATCACCACTGCAAAAGACCTGCCTGTAAGGTAAGTAAGTAAAACTTTATTTATATAGCGACTTTTTAAAACACAGTTTACAAAGCGCTTCACAAAGAGAGAATACAAGGAAAGAAGACATGAAAGACATAAAAGGACACATTTAAGAGGAGACAAACCCTTAAAAGCTATCTTAAAATAACTCAATCAATCATACACATATATACACATGCAACATCAAACATTTACAAACCCATTGATAAAGCTCTGTGTGTTGTATGTCTGTGTGTAACCTTTAATTAATCCATGTCAATACATTTTTGCCAAATTCTGAGCTAGCTGCCCCAAACTGAATGTAGCACCACTGTAGGCTAATCTTTGGTGCACTGCAAGCTAAGGGACACATATTATTGTATTCTGATAGGCAAACCAGAACTGCTCTCATATGTTTCAGCTCTGAAAATATCTAATCAGAGCTTTGGCTCAGTTAGCATGGGAAATTATAGCATGAGGAAGAAGAATTTCACTTCCATGCGGGGTCACATCCAGTGTTACAATAACACCACTTACATTAAAAACATACTCACT
>OMLI01092597.1:4546-17620 GCA_900302605.1 Rondeletia loricata
GTGTGTGTGTGTGTGTCTGTGCACCAGAGCATAGGCACCAGGGAGCCCATTTGCCGAGGGGAGGGAGGGATGGATGGTGTCTTATCCGAGGCATGTGGGCGTCAAGCTCAGAGCACCTAATTACAGCCCCGGCTCCCACAGCCTGCCTCCGTCTCCCTCAGCCTCAGTGTTTGGGTGCATCTTCCCCGGCTAGGCCAGATGAGATGCCCCCCTCGTCTCCAAAGCTTTGGTCTCAGGAGGGCTCCACCTTAGCACAATGCACCGCGCTGTCTGATTAGCCGTCTTAAATTAGGTCCCTAGCTAGCTATGGCTATATTGTCATTCTCTTTGTTGACAGTTGTGAGGTACGACGCCAGAGAGCCACCCGGCACGTTTAGCTTGTTAGCTTGATCACTAGATCTCTATATCATATCTAACAAACATTGGCATTATGAATCTGTAGGGACCTCATTTGTGCTCCTAGTTAGCCAGCTAGCTAGCTATGTACCTCAGGGCCAACATGCCCTGGCTAACATACATAGGGGCCTTTTCTATTTTTTACACTGATGTACAGTTCAATAATTGGTTGTTATGAGTGAGCTTCTTGGAAGTGGAGCTGGGTAGCAGGTTAACCCTTTCCTCACTAATAGGATGGCAGTTGTCTTTCATCTCATTTCAGAGGACACAGAGAGAGAGAGAGAGAGAGAGAGAGAGAGAGAGAGAGAGAGAGAGAGAGAGAGAGATGGATATGGAGGCAGAGAGAGAGAGAGAGAGAGAGAGAGAGATGGATATGGAGGCAGAGAGGCACAGAGAGAGAGAGAGATAAACCACCAGAGATAGACAGGTGGAAGGATGCGGAGGGAGCATTGCTCAGCCCGAGCCAAGCCTAATTGAATGTGAGTTTTCTCTCTTTCGTTCCTCTTTCTCTTCGCTATGACGCCAAGGTCGTTGCGGGCTGTGAAGTGGACAGGGCTGTCAACGAGAGAGAGGAGCTGAGAAGGCAGCACAGGGAGCCAGGCAGGCAGGGGAGGGCATTTCAAGACCAAGACGAGCATGGCTCCTCAGACCTGAAGCACTGGTGGGTGGGAGGCAATTGTGTGGGGCTGGAAAAGGTCATGTGGGCTTGGGTGGTATGAAAGTGTTGGCTGGAAATACCAAACGTCCTGCCTCCACCCACCGTCTCATTCACTTTGTAAACGTTTGTGAAAATTGAACTGTAAAGGCATTATACAGGTTATACACAGGTTCAAACAAGAAACATGAAATTCCTGAATGCGCTCTTCGCAGGCAGCTAGGTAATGGAATCTATGGGCCAGGAAAAAATACTCACAAGTTTCAAGCAGCGGCATGACACCTTAGTTCATTGTCACCAAGTCTACAAACCACATAAATTTAGAGGCCTTTCGCAAAGAACAAGGAGAAAAGCCTTTTTTGGCTTACGTTAGGAAGAGGGACCTGCTTCCACTTTCCAAGCCAGACACGTATGTACAAGTCATTTTGTGAGATTAAAACAGCGCAAAATGATATATATATCTTATTACTGGGAATGATTAGGGGCTTGAAGTCTTGAAAGGTAGCACAGACTGTCGATAGACGTTCTCCATCCCCTTTCATTCCCCCTCTATCTCTCTGTCTGTGACCGCCTCCATATCTCCATCACATCCTAATCCTTCTGTTATCTGTGCACACCACTGTCAAAGGGTTTGCGTAGTGAGTGTGTCAGAACAAACGTCACTCAGCATCATTGATGTGTGTTCTGTGGATGGGTAGACATAAAGGGGTGGGGGAGCAGGGGTTGAGAGAGAAGGAAGTAGGTTATAAGGAAATAACCTTTAAGAGAGAGAAAAAAATGAAACACACAAATATTTCATTCAAGGCCAAATCTCTTACTGAACATTATGGAGAGAGAAGGCTGGTTGGCCAGAGAGTGTGGTCTCACATTGAATTTTGAAGTTGTAAATGTCTGTTTGAAAACTGCAGAGCGGGTGGCGCTTTAGAGGTCAATAAATCATCTGGTCACACATACTGTAGCTAGGCCTGGCCCTCTCCTGATCAAAGAGCTCTCTCAGCATCTCAGTACCACTCAGCTGTATCTTTTTTTGCATACGGCTTCTCAAAGAGTTCATGTTGTGTATTTTCAGTGCGCATGGCTTCCAAACTGGTTGAAATTGCTTCGCTTGCTTCGTAAAGTTGCTGTCTGCCCTCGATAGTGGCACATTCTCACCCAAAACCCCACCCTGGAGGTGGTGACGTTGCTGCCTAATAGCAGTGTCCTCTAATGGTCAAGGGGGAAATGTTTGGATTTGAGTGTACATGCATGATTATTTTTAGGTTACCTTTTGTTAAGAAACACATTTTGTTTTCATCCTCAAGTCATCCATTTTCAAGAGCGTCCCATTATGTATTTCTATCGACTGAGTCCTCACCTAAAAGAATATAACGACGTTAAAAATATGTAGTGCAGTGTGTATGATTTAATATTATGAAACATTACTGAACAGGAATGGGATTGGTACTTTAAAATACATCAGCACATGGCTCCTGCTGTTACTGATTCCTGTCCTCTGTTCAGAGACCTTTGATATTCACTCAGTGTTAACCAAAACCTGACTGAGATCGCCCTCTTGTGGTTTCATCTCACATCGCTAGATCTGTCTAAACCTCAACAACACTACAATGAGAGCTTCCCAAACAAGGGTACCTTTTCATTTTTATTGGAAGCTTGAACAAATACAATAACACCACCTTACTTAGAGATAAAACAACCAAGCACTGAAACAGCATATTGACAACAATAATAAGAAAGTAGCATATTGACAATAATAATAATAAGATAATTATATCTGGCATCATTAGTAGGCCACATCGGGTCTAAGAAATGACCTTGCTGTGGCTGAAGCTGTCTGCCTTGGCCTTGGTAGGAACATTAGCCCTCACAGATTGGCCCCTCATGTGGCCCAGCAGGTTGGTGGCCTGCGTGGCCATGTTGACCTAGTCTGAATCCTTGGAGTGTTTGGAGATGTTGGAGGTCTTGGCCGGCTCTTTGGATGGGTTGTCTCTCTCACACCTGGCTCCCCTGTCTTGTTTAGGGCGTTGGCCTTCTTCACCTGCTGTACCCATACAGGAGGGGGGGTGTGAAGGAGGAGGGACAATGTTGTGCAGAGCTGCTTGCATGCGGGTCCGGGTCACTTGGCCTAACGCCTTGTCCCGCTCCAAACTCACCAGCATCGTCTGCCTCAAAGCGGCCTGGTGTTTTTCAGTCATCTGCTTTATTGCAGGTTCATAGCTGGCGCATTGCACCTTCAGCTTTCTCATGTCCTCGATGAGCCTGTTTTTCTCCTGAACCACACGCCGATGCTGCAGACGGTGGAAATCTCTGTCTTTCTGCACCTTCACCAGTGTCTCTGCTGCGGCCGAGGCTGCCCGGCTGTACTCCCTCATCTCCCGCTGCGCGTTTCTCAACTCGCTGTCCAGACGCTGATTCTGAATGTACACAGCGGGCACCAAACCGACCCGCTCTGTATTCACTAGGCCTCTCTGCACCCTCTCGTACCACTCCGTTTGAAAACAATCCAGCGTATTTGTCATGCCCATTTTGAGGAGAAAGTTGCGTAAAAAGTCGTCCACGGCTTCACGCTGGTCTGCGTGAGAGACAGAGGGCCTTGCGTCCAGTTTGGGGGCCTCTGCCCGGTCTCGGATCGCTCTCACCGTTGCCTCCAAGTCTTCTTCCCCCTCTGTCAAACTGCAGTCGTCCTCTATAGGCACTTCCTCATACTGGAAGTCATCATCAGGCTCCCGATCAAATGAATCTGTAACTGTTGTGTTCATTATTGGAGTTAGCGTTCAGTTGATACTGGTCTAGCGAGAAAAAGCGTGATGTTGCTATGGATACCAGACGGCTTCCGCTGTTGCTGACGATGTCAGACGTTCATCGCGAGATTTTTCGAGTTCACGTTTGTCTGCCCGTCATCCAACAAGCATGGCGGACTATCGAGAGGCGCCCTTGGCAACTCGGCCAAAAACATTGGATCCAAATGAATATTTCAACCTTTCGCCGGACCACCGACGTGCCGAAGAGGACAGGGCAGCACTAAGAGCCAATCTGAAGAGGCAGTACCAGGTTCAGCTCAATAACCCGCACAGGAAAGAGCTCATTGTAAGTGGCTACCTGCTAGCTAGCAATGTCAGAGCCCCCTTCAAGATGGCTCGGGCTATTTGCTGCAATGCTAATGACAGCGACTCAGAACACATAAACATCGACTACACCTAGCATAATTATACCAGATACTAGTTTTAGAGTTCAATCTCCATGGTTCACCTGCATTTATGTGTTGACTTGCACGCTGACATAATTGTCTGGATGGTAGCAAAGTAACTGTCAATGCTCTTATTCTGGAATTGTGAGCAGCCCAGTGAGTAGTCTGATCCCGGTATTGGGATCAGCAGCAAGCAAACTGAGGCTGGCACCTCTGCTGTGGTAGAATGTTTTCACTTTTAACATGAGCACCATGGGACTTCAGACATGGTTCATCTCCAACGTTAGCTGCCCTGGTATCAGCTGTCATCTCCAGTATAAAGGCCTGAAACCCAGCTCCATTACCCCTCACCACACACACACACAGGTGAAAGTTGTAACAACTCCACTGCGATTACTGTCATTCACATAGCTTCACATGGTTACACTGTCTTGTATTCCCTTAACACCAACATACATTTAACCGCTATTGACTTGTCAGTTTGCTGTAGTCAACATAGTGAGAGATACTAGGAGTTCTGTAGCAGCATGATCTTCATTATATTATCCTCAATATGTTCTTTTTGTTGTAGTAATGTGTTGTATTATCTTAAATACTTTATATTTGTTCTGTTCTTTATCTTTTGCTTTGCTGCTGCATTGACGTTTCATCTGTTTGTTTTGTCTTCACAGGAAGACCCTGCCCTGACACGTTGGGTATATGCACGCACCAACCCCTACCCCCACTTCAGGCCCACAAACAAGACATCTCTGCTGGGTGCACTGTTTGGAGTTCTACCTCTCTTCGTCCTCTACTACACCTTCAAGACAGACAGGGTATGAGACAAGATGCACTGTATTCTCTCCTGCCTTGATATATCAGGGGTTGTTCAATGGGTGACACACCGTTTACAATCTAGGACAGAAAGCTTGACTCTGCCAAGCTGGACCTCCCTTGGTATTTTCCTACTTATTTGGATAGTAGGAAAGCTTAGATTGCTTCAGAGTGGGTGAGACACAGGTTCTAGTGGGTTTTAATTCTCAGCCTGTGGAGGTACCTGTGGTTCCAGAAGCAGCAGACTACACCATCTCTTGGCACAAAGCATGTATGTTTTAAATACTATCGAGGTCAATGGCAAATGCTGTGTTTGTATCCAGAGCCGAGGAAGAAAACGGAAAGACAAAAGACCATGAATGCGTGCCCAGAGATGATCGAGTAGTTAATCTGGCTCCCACCCACCAGAGCTTTCTCTCCTGTGTCCTAACTACTGTCGTCCTCTCTACTTTGCAACTGTAAGTTGCAACTTTGCAACTGTTCAGTGCCGAGCTGAGAGTTGGTTGTCAAAACGTCAGTGATTTTGTCTTGATATAACGATTTCAACATAACCATGTTTTAGCACGAATAACAGTTTTCTCAGCTAATTTCAATACCTTGATAATGCCATTTACAGGCATATTTTTGCCCAAGATAAACTTACCATGAAAATGTGATACTGGTTCATGCTTGGCTCTCTTAGACCTCTGAAAAGCTATATAGTTGAGGATTGTAGTCGCTCAGTTGATCTGGTCTTGTTCTTTGCCACTATTCCATTCACATTAGAAGTGAATGTTTCATTTGAAATGCTGCCTGCCTTCTTTTTCTCCTCTATTGTCATGGAGATTCACCCTCTAAATCCTTGCCAATAGAAATATCAGCGAGACTGGTGCAATTGTCAGACTGCTGTTAAAAAAAAAGCCATGAAAATCATAAAACGCACATTTATAAAACATGCAGTCGAGAAAATGTCTGGAAGGGTGAAGAGGGTGTAGGTGATATAACTTTGTTGCTATGGCAACTGTACTAACCCATCGTCTCTTTGTCATCTCTTTCCAGGATAAGAAGGAGGAGCGGATTAAGGCTGGGACCCTCGAGCGCAAGTTCAGTTTGTCATCATGAGCTCTAATCTGTAAAGACCACTTATATGTTCTAGTGTGTATAATTATTATTGACCGAATAAAATTATGTTGTCAAAAAACAATCAAGTGGCTTTGATTGCAAAGACAAAAGGGTGAATGGTGGAAAAAAGCACATGAAATTGTGAAATACGTGTACAATTTACTGCACAGGAACCATAAGATAGACCTACATATTGACCTGCAGACATTGTGGAAGTGAGGTTCAACTCTGACACAGAGTTTGAGTGGATTTACACAGGAAGCCTTTTTAACTTTTGGGGGCCGGGGTAGCCAAAGTGTTTAGAGAAGGGCGCTGGTGACTGGAAGATCACCAGCTCAAATCCCTGGCCACAGCTATGAAAATCTGGATAGGTAAAGTGAATGAGAAACACTTGCATCCATCAACAACTACCACTGAGGTGCCCTGGAGCAAGGCATTTAACCCCCAAACTGTTCCAGTGCAGTTGTTCAATGGTAGAAGACTGGTTGTGTGTAACTGTATTGAGTGAAGCAGGATTTGCCCAAAAAGAGCATGCACGCTGAGCAGATCTTTCTGGATCAGTAAAGGTTATAGAATCAAAATGTATGTAACCTAGATGATTTTTTTAAATGTCTTAACATGGGAAACAAACAGCACACTGGAAACAACACCTCTGGGTCACACAAGTTTGAAAATAAGATTTTTTGTTCTTGTGCAAGTCCAACCTTAGAGGTCTGCATAGAATTGATCACTTTTATGGTGTAATTTAATAAACGGACAAACTGAAATGACACGAAGAAAGCCAAGTTCAAAAGACACAAGATAGAATTTCATTTAATAAAGTAAAATGAGGGTTTTTATCTTGGTACAACAACTGTATGAGGTTAGTTGATCCAAACGTCATGCTCACTTTACTGTTTGCATATAGGATGACCTCCTGTCCGGTAAGTCTGTTGATATCCTGTCTGTCTACTGTTTGCTGGGCCTCCAGTTGGGATTAAAGTGACTGCGAAGAGATTCCCAGCACTGGTAGTAAGTCTTGTCCAGCCTCTTGCACGTTTCTAGACCCCACTTGGTCACTGCCATATTGAAGGACGACTCAAACATGAAAGCCTGAGGGAAAGAAAATGACATGTTACATACATAAACTGTTTAGGTTGGAATGTATATAGATTTCAAACTGATCAGCTCAGGAAAGTGTTGAAATAGAATCAAAATGCTTAGCGTGTCTTGGATGGCGTATGAGTCTTGCTACTTCGTCGACCCTGAAACGTAATGTTGTTACCATGGTTCCCTCAGCCACCCTCTCTGGTTTGAGACTGGCGGTGCTGTTCTTCTCGAAGCAGTCAGCGTCAGGGCCGTGTGGGGTCATCATGCTGTGGAGACTGCCCCCTCCCGGCTGGAAGCCCTCCTCTTTGGCCTCATAGTGGCCTTTGATCAGACCCATGAATTCACTCATGCAGTTCCCTAGAGTCACAAACAGGGGGAGCTGTGACGCAGCGCTATACATGTGCTTTAAACACAAGATGAGAGGGAGCATGTGCAATACCAGCAGTATCCACTAGATGGCCATAAAGGTCTATGGTGAAAACAGACAAAAGGTATTGAGATGGTGCAGTAGTGCCTCAGTTGAGAAAGATTAGTACAGCAGGTTGACTGGTGTGAGCTACTGTCTTGACGCTCGATGGGTGAACAGTGGTCAGAAACATGCACGAATGAAAATGTTAGTGTCTCCTAGCTTATGGCTGGTTCTTTTCATTCTGGAGTGGAGCAAAACTGTCCTCACTAGACAGAATTTGATCGGGGTCTGATGGAAATGGCAGCCAAATAACCCTACCGAGCGACTTCTCAAAATTCTTGTTTCCACTTGTATTACAGTCTACTACTCGTCTCCTGCAACAAATAAACAAAGAATACTTTCAAGTTGAAGCAAAGTATGTGTGTTACTGTGGTCTTACGGTGATAGTATGGTGGACGGAAGGTGTGGTCAGCCACGCCCCAGCGCGGGGGGAAGATGACGAAGTCGGCAATGGCCACACCCGGCCGTGTGGATTTGGCAGTCAGCACAGTAAAGATGGAGGGATCCTGCAGGTAGATTGTAAGTAGGACAATATGTGATTTGTGAGGGTGTGTTTGTGTTTGTGTATTAGGGCTGGGGGTCAATTCGCTTTGAGGGCAACTCAAAATGTAAAGAGAAATGAATTTGCTCACTTATTCAATCAGCTCAATTATACGTTTTTCAAGGCATTCTAGGTTTTTCAGTATAGTAATTTTGAAGAAAACTTCCCACTCCACCAGCTGAAGTGAATTGTAAGTGTGTTGAATCCAGCCTTGACGTATATTTATGAATATGAGTATATACTGGTATGTGTGTACATTCGACAATTTTGGTGAATGTGTGTATGTCTGTGTCTGTGTCTCTCACCGCATGGTCGAAGGCCACACAGTTGATGACCATGAAGTTCTCCAGGTTGTATTTGTAAGGTGTGTAGTTCCCATGCCAGGCTACCACATTGAAGGGAGAGAAATCCTACACACACACAGAACGACACAAATAAGACTAGTCTACTAAGGGGGGGGACAATGAATAATGTCTTTGTAATC
Source organism: Rondeletia loricata (assembly GCA_900302605.1). Lineage (NCBI taxonomy): Eukaryota > Metazoa > Chordata > Actinopteri > Beryciformes > Rondeletiidae > Rondeletia > Rondeletia loricata. The sequence continues at coordinate 13,279 of OMLI01092597.1, forward strand.
TTAAATTCACAGACAGAGTACTTCATGACATAAAGAGAAAAAAAAACCTGGCCATAATGAAAAAGGTTGATTGTGAAAGAGGGTGTGCTTTCTTTCAGTCTTTTTTCTCTTTCATTCCCCCTTTTCTTTGTGATACAGGGCTCCAGGCATTATGGGGTAATTGGCTTCACAATCAAACTTTCCCAAACTTTGAGCGTTTTGACACACACCGCAGCGCAGGGATGGGGAGGCAGCAGCAGTTACAGTGCGTATAGAGATATTTCTTTGTCTTGATTGTTAAAACCACAGCAATTTTAGATAGTTTCTCTGTTCTGATAATGCCACTGTGAAAGAGACATTCAACAGCAGCTCTAAAATCAATATAGTTCATTACAACTCAAGCAGCCTTCAGAGTGACCTCTATGCACCTTACGCACACACATGGAAGCAGACACACACACACACACTCATGTACATCACACACACACACACACACAAGTACACTCCCACACACTACACAGCTAATATACCCTCACAATAAAACCGTACACACACATACACAGAGACACACACACATGCATAAGTACAATCACACACATTATATAAACACACACACACACACACACACACACACACAAAGTAGTTGCTTTACACAACGCAGGTAATCTCTTGGACATTCAGTTGTGATATCTCCATTACACTTGATTAAAATGAAGGGAGAGATGGAGGGGGGGAGCACTTGCACACACACGCACATAAAACACAAACATATTGGCCCAGTCAAGCAAATAATAAGTTAATTTGAGCAATTTCAGCGCTCTGCGGGGGAACCAAACAGCAGGACAAGACGGCAGCAGCATCTTCCCTGAGATGAGGCCCGCGTCCCCCCCTTATTTTCTTCCATGTTACCCCAGTAGCCCCACCCTCCAGGCTCAGGGAGGGGTGGACACCAGGTGCAGCCACCAGCCTCCAACTCTGACCCCCAACAGATAAAAGGAGGAAGGGGAGAAAATATTGAGGCAGAGGGGCAGAGAGAAAGGAAGAAGTGTTTGTTTTGCTACCAAAAGACGGTATCCTGCCCTTATGTATTTCCTGTGATGAATAATGACAGTGTGACAGTCTGACATGGTTTCCACGGTTACCTCCACACCCACACCCTACACACCCCACCCCCGACAACCTCTCCTCCCACCTCCTCCCTGTCTCTGTAAAAAAAGTAACTCCTGTCATCCATTATGAGTCGATCCAATTACGCGCCCGACAGGACGTTTCAGTGAGGGAAAATCATTCCCCGAGTGAAATATGCTGAAATTAATGCTTAACTCGGGAAAGGTTCTTCCTACTATGCAAAGCTTCAAAGGTAAGCTGTCTGTAACTCCAGAATGCGTTAACTAATTATGAGTGATTAAGACTCATAAGGGAGTCGAGGCGGAAGCCTGCTGAATGGAGAACAGCTAACAATTCCATATTAAATCATCAGGGATGGCAATTCAATCGGCAGGAGCAGCTAATTGCTCATAAGCTTTGCATGGACAGCTTCCTGTTAGTCATTGTTGCAGTTGGATGGTGTCTTTTGCGGCAAACACAGGCCCGCCGAATAGGGCGAGTATGCCGTATGTGTACGCCCCTGTCATACATCCTGTGGTGTAGCAGGTTAAAAATGCACAAAGGAGTAATGTAAGATGTAAATGTACTGATACACACGCACACACACAAATTGAAAGGTCAGGAAACCACCTGTTGGCAGGCGAAGAGCTTTCCTTGGTACTTGTTGATGATGGTGTAACCTGTGGCCACTTCGCGGTCCTCGTACCATGCAACTGGACACAGGAAGTCCCTAGGGTTAGCTAGGCCATTGGCTCCTGCAATACACACACACACACACACACACACATAAACAGACACACAGACACACACAACAAATATAATCTACTGTCCAACTGAAATAATAAATCATTATCAAATCCATTAGATCTAGGGGGCAAGGTGTGAACCAATTAAGAAAACAATAGGCTATTACAAGAAACTGAAGTAAAGAGGTTGGTGCACAGATTTTGAGGAAGGATGGACATACAGACAACACATCTACGCACATACAAACAGTGTACACACACCTATGGGTCCCAGGTCAGGGAGTTCAAAATGGGCTCCATACACCTCCAGTATATAGCCTCTGGTTTCTCCAAACACATCCACACTGAACCGCATCCCTTGCTGGAGCGCGCACAAGAGAAGTGATGGTGAGAGGAAATAAAGTGCAGTCACGTATCAAATATGGGACGTCCCAATGCTGAGCGGAGTAATGTGTTTACAGACAGAAAAGAGGGGACAGGCACAGACATGATGGTAGATTTCTGTGAAAACAGGGCAGAGGGAAAAAGCAGACCTCACCTGGATGACACAGATCTCGTTGGGCTCAACCATCATCTTTCCAAACTCTGTGGTGATCAGGATCTCACCCAGCTGGGGAACTGGAGAGAGGCAGAGAGAGAGAGAGAGAGAGAGAGAGAGAGAGAGAGAGAGAGAAAGAAAGATAATTTGAGTGAGAAAGAGGACTGAGGGTTGAGCTATCATCACTCTGATGATAGTCTCAGTAGAAACACCAACAGTCCTTTTCCTCACCAATCAGAAAGTCTCCATCTGAGTTGTTGAAACACCTGACAAGAAAAAACAGAAGAGAAAAGAAAAGAGAGTAAACAAAGTGTAACATAGCCAGTTGAAATATTAAAGTATATCTGTTTGCAACACATTTGCAACCGGACGTGAATGCACACACACACACACACACACACACACACACACACACACCTGTCTACCATGGAGGTGTTGCAGGTGTATACGTGAATGCCAATCCCATTGCGAGATTTGGCATCCCCAGCACCGCAGACAGTGTGCAGTCCCTGCGACATACAGACAGACAATCCCAATCAGTGAACAGAGAACCTCAAAAGAAGGCAGTCCATACGAAAGAAACCGTTGGGTTACACTTACAGACACAAAGTCCACTTTTTTCTCTGAGGATTTAGGAACGGTGAATGGCAGCCATCGCATCTGCGAGAGAAACCTCAGAGTCAGAATCCCTTTATTCGCCAAGTACAATACATTTACAGGAATTTGTCTCTGTGGCATTGGTGCAGGGATGTATCAAGGCCTTTCGTAGTATCACAGTACATACTGACACATGGACAAAAGGCCCTCACATACAATGAACAGGGACTCTCTATCTCTGTACCTGGTTAGGATCAGGCTCCACTTCGTTCCAGTTCTCTGTTAGGTGGCCACAGGGCACCGGGGTGAAGGGCTTGTGTTTGACGGACGGCAGGATGCGGTAGAACCAGCTGGAGACAAGAAAAAGGAACAAGCGAACTGTATTTTCCACTACGGGGGAAACAAAATGTGAACAGCACAGGATCCAAAGCCTATTCGTTCATTTGAAACTATAACCCAGCTGGCAAATCATCTTTTTCGGCAAAAGCGACAAAAAGAATCAACCACACACATTCTAGGGGACACTGAATGATATACAGAATGTGTACGGGCTAGTGCCGGAGAGGGATGTATACCTCCTCTTATTGGCTGGCCGTGGGCAGGTGAAGGCAGAGCCGGAGAGCTGCTCAGCATAGAGGCCGTACGGACAGACCTGAGGACTGTTCTGTAGAGACACAATACAGTGTAGGTGTTCAGACAGGATGTGAACGTTGAGTGTATATTTTGTTTTCACTCAATCACTCATAGCCAGACCTTTCTCCTCCCTTCGTTTCACTTTGTTATAGCGATGTGCCAGAGTGGGAGAGAGAGGTCTGTCTGAAAATGTTGTCAAGTGCCAATAAAGGTAAATACATCCAAAGAGTTTTTGTATTTTCTGCTACTAATCACAAAACAGGGCAGTGTCCGAAATTAGGGAGTTGGTGGGCTTTGTCTTGTGTGTGTATCAGCTAGTATTTGATTGCCTCTTTTGCAATCTCATGGAACACAGAGGACGATTAGTCAAGATGTGAGGACTAAATTGTGGCTGTAGTGAGGGAACGGGAATGCCAGCTCAAGAGTGGAGGTCAGATTTGTTATTCCCCTGTGAAACATGTGGAAGAGTCGCACCAGCGTTTGGGTGATGTCACACTGGGGATGTTGCGTCCAACTTAGTATTTAATGTAATCTACTTTAGGACAAAATGGAAGAAATGGTGCAAATGAAGCAACCCATTGTGCGTAGGTGTGTGTGTGCTTGTGAACATGTGTAAAACGTGTGTACATGCATGCATGAGAGAGAGAGTGAGGTGAGTGTGTGTGTGTGTGTGTGTGTGTGTGTGTGTGTGTGTGTGTGTGTGTGTGTGTACAAAACAGTACAAAACTGTTCAAAATCACCG
>OMLI01092639.1:0-11097 GCA_900302605.1 Rondeletia loricata
TTGGGAGTAAAGCTGGTATCTGCTCCTGGAACAATGGCGCTTGTCTTTCTTGCAAGACTGAGACATGCCTGGCAACACGCCATGTCACTTCCCCTTGCCGACCACTAAAATGGCACAATACAGACAGGCAGATAGATAAACATGCACACACACACACACACACAGTACTGTATATACTTCATGATACAGCTTAATGAAACACATCTCAAATGCCTCTGCCAGATCTACCCTGGAAATGGAAGGGAAATAGTTGTGAAATGTGTTTAATCAGCGGCTCTCGGAGTCTAGAGGATACACCCTTTTGATCTTGGAGTGTGTGTGTCCAGGAAAAGGGTCAATTACCCATGGAAACTATTTATACTCATGTCGGATCATTCCTATTTCAATTCTCTTGTTGCCACAGACTGCCAAGTCTGAGATAAGTATGAACCAAATCAGAAAATCAGAGGCCAGCCAGCCAGTGCAGTGGTCTTTTTCATCAGATTTGCTTAACTTCTGAAAACACAGAGAAATGATTATGACCTATTAACATACTTTAGCCCACTTAGCACTCCTTGACCTCGGGTCTTTTCTCTAAAACCTAAAGCGTACATAGTAGTCATGACCTTTATTTAGTTGAAGCCCTAATTGTCCAATCAGTTCCCAATTTACTTGAAAAAGCAATGAGGCCATTTGCTCAGTGATATTATGATCATGATTATCATGTTGTTGAAAGTAATAGCCTTTAAAACCCGTTCAGTGTGGAAAATGAGTATGCAGCGATTTTGACACTATTAGCTAGGAACCACAATTTGATTGTCTTGAAGAACTGTAGTGAGCTGAGGCTGTGGACTTATGGAATACATCATGGCATTGCACTGAAAAAGGTGTTTAATCCCTTTTCAAATGTCCAAGAATCAAACCCACAATATCTGTCAACACACCAGGCCTATGTCTTTTCTCTCCCATCTGTACACCTCACACTTTCTTCACACACTCTTTCACACAACACATGTGTAATTTGTGGACTGGCTCTGCACAGTCTGCGGTCGTCTGCAACACACCAAATCAATTTTGTAAATTTGCTGAGGTATCAGGCTGCACTGATTTTTAATGGGGGCAGAATACTTTCCAGACCTCAGCAAGAATTAGCACCTCACAGACACTGGAGGGCTGAGGCCAAAGCCATGCTGGGAGTACGGTAGTTTCCTAACATGTTCACTGACTGATTAAAAGATTGTGTGGGGGGCGTCCTGGTGGCTCAGTGGGCACGAACCATGTAAACGCGAAGTCCTAGGATCGAATCTGGCCCAGGACCTTTGTCGCATGTCATCCCCCTCTCCCAGTCTTTCCTGTATCTTTAATAAAGGTGAAAATGCAACAAAAAAAAGATGTGTGATATTGCTCTCTGAAGGGAAATTGACCTTTTCGCCTGACCACAGGGTCAGTGACACTGAGCAGCTCCCCTGGAGATTGTACTAGGGATTCTTTTACATTTTACATTTTAGGCATGAATTTGATGCTCTTATCCAAAGCAATTCACGATGAGTACAATTAGTAGAATCATCTTAAAGATCTAAATCACCACCATTACAACTACTGTTAGTAAGAAGTGCAAGAGTCATAGCTATAGTGCGCTGACAATATTCATGTTACCCTAGAATGATCTTTTGAGAAAATGCTTGGAAAATGAATAAGAGCTGAGGAGAGAGGTAGAAGGGATTTTTTTCAGTGTCTGTAAGGAGACATCAGCAGGGCGGCCACTTGGAATCATGGGAGATCAAAGCAGGGACCTTCCGACTACAAGACTTTTGATACGAGTCCTGAAAGTCCCTGAAAATCAATGTGTCACTCACGTATAATCTACACAGGCTTAGTATGCTCTAGGAAAGGAGGTAATCTCCCAGCATCTATGGAGTCAAGTGCATACCAAAAGCTTGTATGACAACACATCCTGTCCTAGGAAGGTTTGACTTTAGTGTGTGTTTCTTTGTCATGGTTACACAATGTTGGCTCGTTGAATCCCTGTTTATAAAAGGATTCTCTTTCCCGGATTTCCCTAGCACAGCAGTTTCTCTGTCTCTCTCTTGCAGCCTTGCCAAATACTCCATCCTTGTCTGCTTTGACACGGTGGAGGAGACTGCAGCGGTTACCATTCCATGAGAACCCGTGACAAATGTGCTTCCACTTCGACTGTGTTCTGCAGGCTAACAGTTTTATAATTTCCGTCATGGATGACTCAAGGTTGCAAGAGCACATACTTTTTTAACAAAGCCATGGGAGAGAATGAGAAAAAGAAAGTGTTTGCTTTGAAACGTTTGATAGGTTTTTGGATTCATATCTTGTTCTGTGCTAGAGTCCTTGCAACATCATGGTTTCATAGCTGTTACGTGCTGTTATAATGTACATGGGCAGTTCCAAGAAAATATTTAAACTGAGTTCATGGGTCCTCTTAGGTCACGGAGGAGAAATCCAAAAACAGAAATGTGGATATAGCTCAGTGGGCAAAACCATCACCTTAAACCCAACTCTCCAAAAGCCTATTCAGAAATTAGTGATGGGGTCCCAAATGTGGCATTTGCTGTGGTTAGGAATGCATGTATGAATCACTTTGATACCGTATCATGTGTCCAGGAAATGAGAATCAGAGGTCAAACAGGAAGAAGGGATGGACAGAATCAATGCTCAAACCATTTCGACGGAGCGCAGAACAAATATTCCCATAATTTCATTCTAATGCCTCGGCAGCTGCTCCGAGCCAAAGGGCTGGCGTGTGAAAAGAGAAAAGGCTGGAACAACAACGGCCCTTTGTCAGACAGACCTAGACAGGAGCACTGCTGCCATTTGTAGCCAGGGAAGGAATGTGACAGCACCAAGGTCTACAGATATGATACAGAACATCCCTGCGGATCTCAGCGGATATTTTAGTCATATTTCAGCGCAGCAAAGAGAGCCAGTCACATCGTTGCCTACAGCATATTCATTGGTCGAAAACGATACATTGCTATTGATTTATATTTAAAGATACCGTATGGATCCCTCAGGAATACTGAGTTGGACACTTAAGACTAATTTATTATTTCAGTAAAATCATAGCTTTGTTTCTTTTGGGTCAGCATTTTGGTCAAAATGTTGATTTGTATCTGTTCTGTCGCCATACCACAACTACAGGCATAATTCAGTGCTTGGGATAAGTAGCCAATCCCTTGAGCTGCCCAAATATTACACCTCTAGAACTATAATAGGGGATCCACCTGGATGATCTTGGATAACTTCCATCCTTCCTTCCCCCAATCCATCTTGTTTACATATCACCATGGCGATCCTCTCCAGATGAAAAGTGCACTGCATGTCACTATAATATTTTTGGTGGCGAGAAGGGCAGAAAATGCTTACTGCACAGTTAAAAATCTCCTGCACACTGCCAGGAAAAATGTCAAGATCTCCCTAAGGCTGTTTGTGCATACAACCAAGCTGTTCCGTTTAATGTGGCTGTATTGTTTCAGTGTCTTAAGCCCGTCTAAAGCCCGGTGCTGCTACTTTCCCACTCGTTCATGAACTCTAACGACTACCATCTTGTTAAAGAAAAAATCAGCCTGGGACTTTTATAAATATAGTCATTTTTCATTTAGTTTAGTTTTTTTAAATGCAAACACACCTAAATTCTGTTTAGTGCTATGAATGATCGGAAAGAATATCAATTTCAGCTGTTTGTTCCTGCTCAATGCAAAGAGGTTTTTGTTTTTTTTGACAATTTGAAATGGTTTTATCCAACCAGTATTTTGGTTTATCATTAGATTTGCACAAACATAAACCTCATGTCTCTACATGGTCATGTATCAGCAGGGTTATGCATTATGCCAGAGGACCCCTGATGCAGTTACTATAGTATAATAGTATAATATAATATAGTATAATAACTCATGTGTCCTGCCAGCAATGACATACTGTGCAGAGACATGGTCACTAACCAAATATGCAAAGAACAAGCTAGCTGCGGCGCAGACGAAAATGGAAAGAAGTATGCTAAACATCACGTACCGAGACAGAAGGAGACCACAATGGAAATAAGCACTTGTGCTTTATTGTGTTTTTATCCTCTGTGATATTTTGTTGTCTTCTATGTAATTATCACCAAATAAATCAAATCAAATCAAATCAAAAGGACAAACATATGGGTGAGGACACAGACGAAAGTCACAGACGTGATAACAACGGCAAGACGACTGAAGTGGTCCTGGGCAGGACACGTCAGCAGGTTCAGATGGACATCACGAATAACCCGGTGGAGACCATACGAGGGAAAGAGATCCGGAGGAAGACCAGCTAAGCGATGGAGGGATGACCTGGATGAGTTCTGGAAGGAAACAACCTGGCAGAGGAAAGCACAAGACCGGCAGATCTGGAAAATGCTGAGGCCTTCGCCCAACTACGGGACACAATGGCTGCCCAATGATGATGATGATGATAGTATAATAAACACATTTCAGCCTTTGAACTGCGCATTATTATCCTTTATTTTACTACCAGTTGCTTGTTGTCAATCTCATTTGCATAAACACATCACACACACACACACACCCTTATCCAATACATAAGTGATACATTTGCACTCTCCCAACTACAGATCTTGAGGTTATATGATATAGAAATCACATCAATTAACAATGGTGAATGCATTTACCATGTTTCCACTCCAGTGCTATGTGTCTACCGTTGCTTGACTTAATATCAGTGACATTTTATTTTGATCGTGCGGACGATGTCTTTGCGGTGGTTGAAGGGAAGGGTTAGAGCACGTAGAGCGGCTCTGAACAGGATGGCTAATCTTGTCTTGTCTGTCTGTTATCCCTCTCCAGGTGTATCTCAGGGCTCGTCTCCATCTCGGGTGCTGCTGCGAATTCCAGGCGACGCTCCTGTACGGGGCGATGAGTCTAAACAAACATTCCAGGAGAATCAGCTAGAGACAAAAGAAAGGGGGTAAACTCCAGTCCACAAATACTGTAAAGCAAGCCTATCATTTCCACTAACACCAGAGCTCTGTAATAAAAATGCTTCTATCAGCCAAATTACCCATCCATGGTCTTGCACCTGATATAAATCAGATGGGAGAAAAATTCCACCTCCCGCTGTAATAAGCATCTTCCGCGCTCAGACTCCACATTCATACAGAGATCAAACATTTCTGTAGCATTCTTGGAGATATTTTGTGTGCGTGCCAACACGAAATTACAACCTGGCAAAATAAAAAACATACCCACCCTACATTTCTCCTATGATGTGATGCCTTTTTGTACAATAAGAGTTTTTGCTTTGACATTCAGGGCAAAGGCATTTAAGATGATTTCCCCAGATAGCTATAATACCTTTTGAGGAACACCCAGTAGAGATAATTTGGATAGTTTGAAGCCTTTGTCTTGGTCTATGGGTCCATCTCCTCTCAGAGAAAAGGATCCCCTAAGCCTTATTGTGTGTGTGGATTCATGCAGGGATAACAGCATGTCAGTGAAGGGCCATGCAACAATAGCTGAAGATGAGAGAGGTGTAAAGGTGGGACAGGGGGATAACAACAGAGCGTTTTGCTTTGGCTATGCCGTGCTTATCTGGCAAAGCATCATCATAGCGCTCAAATGGCCTCTCTGTGTGGGCTCAGTTTCCCTACGCTTCTTTCAATGGTACTCTGCTTTTTGTAATGGCCTCATACTGGAAAATAGCCCTGGAACGCACTTTATCACCAAAATACTGTAGATAAGGACATTTATTGCTGTCATGGAGACAGGTTGGTAAAATGCATGGCTCTCGAAACAAAAGTAAAAGTAAACACACAAACAATTGAGCAAAGCCAAGAGTAGACATTTACTACAATACCTCTAAATGAGTACTAAAGGATACCCGTTGTTATTGTATGGGACCTATGCCAGTGTGTCTGACAACTTTGTTATTACTTTCATCTTCTCTATTCAGTCCTTACCTTTTGATAAGTGAGGATGTAAAAGGACATCCACACAGAGGTAATTCTGCAGTGAGCCAGAATCTCACTGTCAGCTAAAAGCAGGAACAAAGCACGAGTACAACAAACAGTCTATAAAGCATATTTTAACTGTCTGTGCAGTCAGCAATGGTCCGATAGCACACAGTCTGTGTAATATAGAGACAAAGCAATAGAAAATGTTATAATCAGTGAGTATGTACAACAAATAATGGACATATTTCACTCACAGCTTCAAATTCAGCATGCAAGGGTTAATATTGTACCAAGGATGATTGCCTAATTAGAGTACATCTCATCATGTGTCTAGCAAGTCATATGGGCCAATTAATTTGAGTCGAATCTTGTCCTTATGGCAAATGACAGACAAAGTGTCTGCCACTGGTCAAAGTCGCCAGTGATGCTGCGCTTTGTGCCAATAAATGTGTCAGAAGCAGCTGGGAAGTGAACCTCCTTGAATCGTGGTACCATATGGAGTGCTAAAACAAAATCTAAAATCCTACTGCCATTATGGCATGTGAGAACCTCATGAATCTTCCGTACAGTGCACAGTACATTTCATTCAACGCTGTCTAGATACATCATGTATGAAAAGGGAACAATGGTCTGGGTCATAGGCATAAGGCTTGAATTTGAGGTTGCTTTGAAGTGCCGGCAGATTGATTTGCAGTATTCCAAAGTGAAAGTTGGGATTGCATCTTGGTTATTTTGGACATTTCTGAACAGCCACTAGTATTTGATTTACTCGGTGCTCACAGAATACTTTCTCACAGCAGACAGCCTCTGGCTTCAAGGTACTCCTTCCATTCTGAAGAAAGGATTCCAGATCCATCCGACTACTGAAGAGCTTGAACATTATTTAAACTGTACACATCTTCGAAAATGCAGTCTTCACATGCCAACTATGCATCTGTTCTTCCCCCAAAAAACATCTGCATTTACAATTCCCTGGTCAAAGTACAGTATATGAATGGTTACATTCCAAAATGCTATATATCCATTTGAAGAATGTTTCATCAGGCAATATTTGAAAAAATAGAAATTATTCTATACTATTTTATAAGCAAATGTCTTAAGATGACTCCTAACTTCAATACTAACGCATGATGTGCTTCAATTTCATGCCAGCAGTCAATATGGGAGAGTGGGTGTCATCTTTTTTCTTTTTTATGGTAGATATCTCATTTTGGAACGAAACTCTTCTGCACTTCAAATTCATGCAAGTACACTGGAAATACATATAAGCATACTTTATTATACAATATCAAGATCCTCAGACAGCAGATGGAGGCTGGAGAGCTGTGATAAGAGCCTATCAAGTGGCACTACCATGAGACAGACAGAAAGACTAACTTCAATACTGTGTGTGTATGTGTGTGTTGAGTGTGGGCATATTTGAGTGTGTGTGTGTGGACATATACACACACACTCAAAGAAATATACTTACACACACACTCCCAGACAGGAAGCCACCCCAACACACAACAGGGCCACTTAGGCTGGCTCTTAATTAGAGCAGGTAGACAGAGGGGTGGAGATGTTTTGGGGGGAAGGATGTTGTTGGGGTTTGAGGGTCTTTTGAAGGAGGAATAGCTGGAAGTGGGGGGGCTTTCTTGTGGGCAAAATACGATCACTCCCTTATACCGAAAAAGAAAGATTGAAAAATAGAAAGATAATCCGAATGGAAACGTTTTTTTTTTTCAGTGCCTCCCAGTGATACAAAGTGTCCAACCCAACTTTTGAGTCTTTAAGAATGTCCCATTTTTCTCCTGTCCAGAGATTGTATCTCCCGTTGACAGAGGAGTCTAGTCCCAATGTCTCTCGGGTAAAACAGAACCTATTATATAGTAAAGCGCAGAGAAAGAGTGGCTTCGTGGAGCAGAGGACCCTTCAGAGAAGTGATTGATGTGAGTTAATCCTGTCAAAGGCAGGGTTATGGGTCAGTGCAAAAGGGGACGTAAATCATTTCCAAATGCTCATACCTACCACTCTTAGATCGGACGGATACGCCCTTTCCCCCTCTCTGGTGCTGCTATGCACGTCCAGAATATCTCTTCATTCAGTCTATCGTCTTAGGGATAGAAAGGCGTTTATACTATAGGCAAGAAGATGCAGAAAATCCTGTAATATACACTTGCTGAGGACAACAGTGCCCTCCTTAGCTCATATAAAGCAAGGGCAAAATATATTGAGTTGTGTCATCACATTGGGTGTGTGTGAGTAACTGGGCTGTGTATACCTCACAGGCCTCTTGTTAGTCTCACTGCAGTAGAACAAAGACAACATTCTGTTAAGAGGTTTAATATACCCTGGTGACGTGGGCTACAACAGTGTGTAAAAATCCCCAGATAGCTCACTTGATTGGAGTGTTAAGCTGTTAAAAATAATGAGCTTTTTTTCCTCTACTGTTATTATCAAGCGTCTTGCCCCCTAGTTTCACACACAAAAGGCCGGTCACAGCTCACGTCTATAGTCACGTCTGGCCTTTGCCTCATTCATTCCAACTATGCGGACGTGGGGCAACATTTTCCAGGCCGCTTAACAGCCTAAAGTTTTACAAGGGCAAAGTATTTTCCACAACTCAAACACCGCCACTGGTCATAATTCTGTGCATGTTCTAAATGTCTGTCAGCATGCTTCGTATGACTATTCTGCTTCGCTCGGTGTGAAAATATCAGCTTTGTTTGTGCAAAGAATGAAGAAGACTTTTGAGTTTTGCCTGCCAAGTGCTGAATGGTGTCGTGAAAAAGATGCCTGAGCAAATGTGAAAATCCCTACATGCCTCAGTAACTGTGTTCTGTCTTCTGGTAGGCCTAATGTGCGATTCACACCCGAGTCTCTCGCTCACGGATCAAACAATACAAGTCCATTTTCCACCGGACCACATGTGCATATAGGCTATTGGCACATACTTCTGAACCCCAGGGGTCCACCGCTAAGCCCCGCCCCCTTCATATCTCCTCCAGTTGGACCATGCCCATCTCTGACACCATACCGCCAAGCCATGTGCAGTGAATAGGTGGTCGACGTTGGACCAGGGCTGCAATCCCCCACACATCGCGTGCAGCTGTTACAAAATGGACACTGTAGACATGTAACACAATACCTAAAAATGACCTCATTCAGTCTCACCCAGTTACAGTCAAAGTTGGCACTATTCCCTTCATAAACACTGGCAGCATCGCTGACAGTACAGTCTATAATGCCCTTATGGAGAGGCGCCAATCGCTTATATCCCCAAAACACTGATAACCCAGTTGGCAGTGGATTTAATCATGTAATCGTGTGTGGTTCTCATGGGTTGTGAAGCAGACACAGTGGATCAAAAAATGAAACTGATACTGTTTTAAGGCCAACTGTTCCACTGTAGGATTTGTGTGTGCGTGTGTGTGTGTGTGTGTGTGTGTGTGGGTGGGTGGTTGTATGTGTGTGTGTGGGCAGAGTCAGGAACCGGTCATATTGCCAATCCAGTCATCAAATCACTTCAATCACTCACTTAACTTGAATCTCCAAGCACCACAAATAAGCAAGAATTTGTCTTTGTAAGTCGATGCTGAGACATTATTAATAACTTGCAGTACATACTGACAAACAATAGGACCTCACATACATAACAAAAGGACACTGCAAGTATGACATAGAAATGACAATAGAAAATATATTTTTATGAATAACTGAAAACACCTTGATCATTTGACAGTCTGTGTCCTGGCTCACAGACAACCTTGCATGAGTTGTCAGAATCAACTCCATGGAAGTAAGCCAATGGTTTTGTGATGCTTTACCGCCATCTACTGGGCAGCAATGAAAGATGCATCATAATATTTATACAAAAAGCCAAGACAGTATTCGCCCTACTACAGTTCAGTTCACTTCACTGTAGCCTTTAGTAGCAGGCTACCAAAATGTGCCCCAACATCAGACTTCCAGAGAGGTTGCTAATGCCAACAGTGAAACCAATAATACATCTCATAACATGGCTGTCTTCCAGACGCACCTGATAAGAAAAAAGATCTGTCTTAACAAAAATCCAACCATTCAGCTCTATAGATATAGATACCAGCTGAACAAAATCAAATATACCTCAATGTTAATATGTGATTATTTATCACTATAAATTGTATTAATGTAATGCATTTACTTACTTACAGAGTCAATGTCAAACAATTTGCAATTATACAAATAAATGTGCATTTCTTCAGCAGACGAATGTTAGCTAAGGATACATTCAGGCTCCCTCGTCTTTCTGTGTGTCAGGGGAGGAGTTAGGAAGTTACCCATGGTGTTTAGTGTGGGGAAAAACACTTTAGAATGACAATTATTAGTCGCCTTGTTCAGTTTGGTTTCAGCTTGCCCTCTGGCCCATTCGTCATGAGCTGCATCATCAATTTTGAGTCTGTTTGTCTCAATTTAAAACTAAGATCAAAACCAAGTGTTCTAGCATTGTAATAAGGAAATACCATTGCTGATTGTTGCTATTTCACATGTATGAGCTGTCCTGCAGATGCCACGCCACGCCAGACCAGACCCGGCGGCTACAAAGCCGTCACACTCAAGCTCCGCCCCTGCATGGTCTTTCACATTTCTCCAGCTGATTGGTCCATAACTTCCTGTTTGAACACAGCCGTAGTTTCTACATTCCTCCAACCATACATTATTCTTTGGACACTGGACTATACAATCAACAAAGATGACATCTTTGGTCAACAATTGTAATACTTCTTAACAGTACCCAAGTATTAGCAACTCTGAACTTCCGCTTTGTCTCCACACCGCCTTCAAAGTAAAGGTCTCACTGCCTCAAAAAACATGTTTATGATGTTTATCATAGCAGTCAAAATCGACTTAGACTTCATCTTTGGTCAGTAATTTTAATAGTTATAACCTATAACCAAGTTTGTTCAATTGCTTGTATATAGTAGCATTAGTGACTCTTAACTTCCGCCTCTCCCCACACCTTTCAAAATAAAAGTCTAATCTCACTGCCTCAAAAACCAGAAATATTTATCATAGCAGTCGAAGATTCTCAGCCATGAATGCAGAAAAGATTTAGCTTAATTTGTGTTCATGTTTCAATCAGTTAACCAAACACCATGGAATTTTATTCTGTAATAGTTCATGAAACATAA
>OMLI01092647.1:0-31027 GCA_900302605.1 Rondeletia loricata
ACAGACATATGCGTTTCTAGGGCTGGGGCCAGTCACTCAGCCACAGACTGAATTTTGTGTGCTTGCTTTAGTTTGAAAAGTTACTCTGGGGGTGACGTCATGATGATGTCACGATGATGCATGATGTGATGATGTCATGATGTGATGATGTCACAACTAGTTACTCTGGGTTTAGTTACTCTGGGGTTTAGTTACCCTGGGTTACACTTTACTACACTTTAATAGCTTTACTGCACTTGTGATGATGTCATGTCACGAGACTAGCCGACCAATGGTGTCATGATGTGATGATGTCACAATGTGATGATGTCATGATGATGTCACGATGTGATGTCACGATGTGATGTCATAATGATGCATGATGTGATGATGTCACGATGTGATGATGTCACGATGATGTCATGTCATGATGTGATGATGTCACAACTAGTTACTCTGGGTTTAGTTACTCTGGGGTTTAGTTACCCTGGGGTTTAGTTACCCGGGGGTTTAGTTATGATGTCACGAGACTAACCGACCAATCGTGTAACTTCATTAGTCAGTCACTCAGTCAGTCACGGACATTTGCACTTCTAGGGCTGGACTCACTACTCGTCCAGCCAATAATGGTATTGGTCTATACAAAAAAAATTCTGAATAGACTAGAGATATCTTAATCTATATAAGTAACGTGAAATGTGGCATTTGACATATCACGTCTGCAAAACAACAGTTTCCCCTTACGTTTTTCTTAACGCTACAACACAACAAGGAGCCAACTTCATCCTGACGGCGCTTGTTGACGTCGTTGCGGAAGAAGCTAACGTTAGCGACTCTGTGCCAGCTAACGTTACGTTTTCCATTCAACTAACATTAGGCTATACGTTGTTCAGTCATGGGGAAATCATTTGCTAATTTTATGTGCAAGAAAGATTTTCACCCTGCGTCGAAGTCAAATATCAAAAAGGTGAGTGCTACTGCTTAACGCTACAGGACATTAGGTTAGCCTGCTAACTAGCTAAGCTAATTTTGTCATTGCGTTGCATAGTCAACTAACGTTAGCTAGCTAGCTTACCTTCCTTCATTACACGAGAGCTAACCTTCTAAAGTTTGATAAGTAACGGGAAGAGAATACTGAAGTCAATGTAAACGCTTTGCTTAACAACCAGTGGTAACCACGGTAACACAAGTCCGCAGTGATGTTTTCCATGGTCTTTAGAAGGAGGGCCAGGCTCAATGTTATTATAGTACAATAAGTATAACATCAAGGAGCATATCGCACCATATTCTCCATCCACAAGTTAAAGGTTTCGTTAAAAATGTCCATATTTCAAAATAAAAGTTAACCCTATCCACTAAAACTTTTGCTGTATTGCAAGCAAATACTTCAATTGCCTGAGAAGTTATATTCTATAATTAGTTTAGCTCTAATTAGAAGTATAATTAACGTTTTTGTTTTTTATTGTTTTGTTTACTAATGTGTTTAGATACAGTAGGTGGGTAGGTCAGTAATTGCATGTAGGAGTACACAGGGGTAAAACTCCCAAGTAGCTAAGTACAGTGTGTCTCAGGCAAGTGAGCAGGCCCAAAACACCAGTAGTTAGAAATGCATGACTTGATAGGTTGACCGTATCCTGTAATCCTCTTTATTTTACAGGTATGGATAGCAGAACAGAAATTGACTTACGAGAAGAAGAAGCAAGAAGACCTTATGCAGGCGTATATGAAAGAGCAGGACACTTACAACAACAGGTTAGATCAATATTGCACAGCTCGGCTGCAGGATCAAACCTTGTTTCCCCCCAAAAAACCTGCTTTCTGAATAACGGCTTCATTTTTAAAGTGATGGTTATAAATTATACATACTGAATGATTTATCTGGACACTTGGGTAATGAAACTTACTCAGCAAATGGAGAGGTGTTCATTTACCATTAACTTCAGTAACAGGGCCATTTGTACCCCTAGTCCCTCACAATGAAGGAGGCCTGTGGCCCTTTTCCGAAGACCTCCTCCTACTTTACATGTTGTATGGCTACTTTTATGTTTCACTTTGTACTGACATTTAACTTATCATTGTTTGCTCTCCTCTAGATTGTTGATGGGGGATGATCGTGTTAAAAATGGTCTCAATTTCATGTATGAGGCTCCACCTGGAGCGTCCAAAGGTAAACCATTACAGTCACGTGAGCTGAGCGTTTTCTGACTGCTGCTAAATTTATATTATTTCCCATTTCTAACATCTGATTGTTTAGAAAATCATGCATAACCTCATATTAATTGTTCATTCTTTCCTCCTTCATAATTGTCCTTCTGTCCTGAAGAGGAAACAAAAGAGGTAAAGCAGAGTAAATTACAAACCAACACAACTGCACAATGTGTACATGTTCTGAACCAGTTTTATGTTGTTACCTTTTATCCATGTTCTGCGTGTTGGATGTGGTTTACATAGGTTTACCTACATTTAGTACCAGAAAGGTTTACATATTAGAATTAATAACTAGAATGTGTCTCTTTCTCAGGATGGGGAGTCAGATTACAAGTTTGAGTGGCAGAAGGTGGCTCCTCGAGAGAAGTAAATACTTGATTTTCACGCACACATTTTGACCTTTAAAATCTTGGCAGTATATAGACCAGTGCTATTTCAGAGTTAGTAATATTTCTTCTTGACTTTCTCATACAGGTATGCAAAGGATGACATGAATATTAGAGATCAGCCATTTGGGATCCAGGTGTGGTGATTTTTCAAGGATTATTCACATTTTGTTAAGACGTACATAAAGTTACAATATGAGTTTTCCAATTTGATGTTTCAGTGTCATCATCAATTGTGAATCATGTACCATTCAAATTAGAAAAATTATACGTATTATACATTTGAACCATATATACTTTACATTTTTGTTTTGAGGTGTTGACTTGGCCATCATATTTTATTTAATGATCATATAGAATGTGATTTCATCTCAAACATTAGACATACCTCTGTGAAATTCAGACTGGTAGAACAGAGATATTAATGTCTATTGTCCTTTAATTCCCAGGTGCGCAACGTGAAATGTATCAAATGTCACAAATGGGGCCATGTGAACACAGACAGAGAGTGTCCTCTCTATGGACTGTCTGGTATCAATGCCAGCTCTGTGGCTTCAGAGGAACCAGCAGGTAGAGTACACATAATAAGTGTCATAAACAATGTCATCAACAAAGACATTTTCCGCTGCAGTTTCTTTGTGTTCTACATGGTAATTTGAACAAACAATGCATTTTTAGTCTTAACATTCTGTAATATTTGTACGTTATAAACCACTACCTGTTCTATATTGATGCTATTGAATTACATTTTCAAGTAAGCATTGGTGCAGATATTATAGGTTTTAGTAGAGGGTTTATTCCATCATATTAACATTTGCATGATCTACATTAAGTAAGTATTGCAAGTATAATTAATAAAATTATATTGTAACCTTTGATATAGGTTCCAGAGAAATGCAGATTTATTTTAAACATGGGTCATTGTTAATTTTGCACTGGAAAAGCTGTAGAATAATTTTGTCTGGTACAAAAGAACGATGGAAAAATAATATCTCCTTGGCTGTTGGATTTTTGTGGCCAGTGGTTTAGCCTTTGTCTGTCACAGACGTTGCAGCAGGCACAGCTACTGTATCTCCCCTCTCATGTTTCAGCTGGAGCTCCCAGTCTTGAGCTGATTCTCAAGACTGCAATCAGGGAGCTGAGTAGTAAAGTAATATGTTTACTCTGGGAGAGTCCAGTGCATGGTATTGATGGTGGAGTGCTGTAATGGTGCCCCTCCTGTGCCAGGAGAAAAAATGCAATTATTGTGTATTCTGAATCTCCTAACTGCTGCTTTGGCAGAGAATGATATTGTGTGATTTGCTCAGCCGGAAGTGGAGTGAGTTGATTTGATGTCCCGTTCTGTTAACAAAGCCGCCCCTGAAATTCCCACTGTGGAGGTAGTGGTTGGCATGGGCTGACATCACTGGGACTCTGAGGCTGTGATTTGTGCTAACAGGTCCGTCGATGCACCCCTCGGAGTTAATGGCGGAGATGCGAAACAGTGGGTTTGCCCTGAAAAAATGTGTCCTTGGTAGGAATGCTACTGTTTGTGATCCATCACAGGTAATCGTCTGTCTCACACTCCCATCTTCACACACACAGGCCGATATACCAACACATACATACACTCCCCTTGAAAGAGAAAGACGAACAATATCCTTGGTATGTCCCTTGCCTATATGATTGCTGCAAAGTAGCCATTTATTAGGGTAAAACACTGAGCTATTCCAGTCTAAGTAACTTTAGTCAAGTGATAAGATTTGACGAAACAAGTTTTAATCACTGTTGAAAGGTATTGTGCTGATATAATGGTATATAGATTTGCTCCCATGCAACAAAGTGTATGCATTTCAGGGGTTTAGCAATGGTATACATCTACCCCTTGTCTTTTTTTATTTCAATGTTGGCTGTTGATTTGCTGTGATACTTTTATAGGATTATGTTGCCAGTGATGAAGAGGAAGATCCTGAGGTGGAATTTCTGAAGTCACTGACGACCAAGCAAAAACAGAAGCTCCTCAGGTAGAAGTGCAACACAATTCACAAAATCTATCATTTCATGTATTAAAGTTTAAAGGACTTGCCCCACATTAACATTATGGGTGCCAATATTACCTCGTAATTGGATTTGTAAAATGTTGAATACTTTTTTCACTGCGAAATTGTATTGTATTTTGATATTGTAAATAGTTTTACATTTGCATTATTTGCAACGGCTGCAATAAAATGGATGTATAATTGGAGGAATGATGGAATCTGAAAGAGAGAAATGTGCATATTGTCGTAAAAACCTTGACCACCATGCGTTTTTGAGTTTATCCAGTGGTTTTTAAAGGGTTTCATTAAAGGGGTCGTATAATTTTCTCAACCCTTAGAAGACCATGTAGTCCTTCAATTGAAGCTAAATCATGTAAATCACCCAAATTGGAGTTATGAGATCTTCACACTATTATAACAGCAATACAAAGAAACAAAAACAAATTATTCGAGCGTGAAAGAACACTGAATAATACATATAAATCTTAATTAGTATATTGCATTGTTCTCTGGGTGTTACACACAGAACATACTTATTGGACATCTATCATCTGTCTTATTGGGAAATGTTAATTGTATAGGAAATGTTTGTGTTCTTATTTTATAGGAAACTTGACCGCCTGGAAAAGCAGAAGGAGAAGAAGAAGAGCAAAAAACAGAAAAAGAAAAGCAAAAGAAAGCACAAGAAAAAGCATTGCAGTAGTGACAGCTCGAGTGACTCCTCCGATAGCAGCAGCAGCGATAGTGACTCAGACTCAAGCAGCCATGGCAAGTCAAAGAGCCAAAAGAGAAAGAAGAAGAACAAGAAAAAAGAGTCCTGTCGGGATAACAGCACTGGGGGCGAGAGACGAGTCAAGAGTCAGAGAAAGGGCTCTTCTCACAGGAGCAGGTCACCGAGCCCTCACACTGGACAGAAGCGGCCTAAAGAGGAGGCCGGAGATAACAGACAAACAAGGACAGAGAGGGGAAGGAGCGAGAGTCGGAAGCGCAGCCCGGAGATAAAGATCAAGCTGGAGGGAGGTCAAGAGAGAAAGAGACACAACAGCAGGGACAGGCAGAGACCCGGCAGCTCCAAGTCCGGTCCGGACAGAAGCGGGAGCCGCGAGAGAGGCAGGGAGGACCGAGGTAAAGACAGGCATCACAGTAGAGGTGGGGAGAGGGACAGACGTAGCACAGATGGAAGGAAGGACAGAGCTGCAAATGGGCGGAGCAGAAGCAGGGAAAGGTGGAAAGAAAGGGAGTGCAGAGAAAGAAGCAGGAGTAGGAGCACGGGCAGGAGTAGGGAGAAAAGAGAGAGAAGCCGAGACAGAGCAGAGAGAAAGTACTGACTTTCACTATTACTGATTTTTTTTTAATAGATGTTTTTACCCCATGACTTTCTTTTTCCACTTCCATTGTTGGACAAAATGTGTAACGTTTTGAATGTTCTTTATGTTGAATTAAGGGATATTTTAACAAAGCAATCAAAAAGAGAGTGCCTCATTATGTGTGTGGGTCTTGTTTTCCTCCAGTAGAGGGAAGCAGTCGACAGAAAATAATTTGAGACAGACCGCCACACTCTTGTGTTTCCTTGCATGGATATGTCTAAATTAATTCATTACTAGTATGAGTAATTTGCACCTGTATGGCCCTTTGACGGGTGTTAGACTCGTTTTCATTTTCAGTTGGCCACTATAGCGAGTTTACATTGTTTTTCCTGTTTTCATTGTTGTACAATTGTCTTTTACAAAATATCGGCATTGTATGACTTGGGCTATAATGCCAGACATGTGGATTCCTGAAGAAAGATGACTTTATTTGCTGATTAAATTTGTAACCCTCTGAACTTTAGTGCTTTTATTTGCGGCGGATGAAACGGATATCAACATCATAGACCTAATGATGACCTATTGATTGATTATCGTTAGTGTGTATGCTGCTAAATTTGAGTTTCGCTCATGCTAAGGATTCCTTATTGGCGTTTATTTTTTGTAATTTTTTTATCGTGTTCAGGCCGCTACTCTAGAGAGAGCAACCCTTGACTGGGTGGCATGACATGATGCAAGAGAACTGCGTCCTGCTCAAGGCCTGTGAGCGTCAAACTCCTCTTTGATCTCCGCTTATTGTGGCCTGAAAACAAATATGATGTATGTCCAAATACCCAGAGTGGGTATACCAGAGAGAGGAGACAAAAGCAGACTGACCGCGTACTGTCCACTGCCGCAGCCAGTTCATCCCACCGTGTATTTCAGGCTTCACTATCTGGTTGATATAGATATATATTTTAATTTGATTGCCTGTTAGGAAACTAAATAATGATAGTCTAATTTGTTTCTTTCATTTTAATCCGCCTGAAATATAATCTAAAATAGCCTAATTATTTTCCTCTTATCACATTCACATATTAATTGGCTGGCCTAAAATAAAATAAAAACCTAATGATTTGACACCATTCAGTCTTCGAAACCGAGACTGGCTAAATGTTTTTATCTTATTACTATTTAAATTGTCTGTCAGTAGGCCTATAAAATGTTGATTACTAAAATGTAACATTTTTATATTTTTCTGTTGCTGTTTGTCTTTTTGATGAAATTCAAATTGTCATTCTAATTTGATAGTTTTCACGATCTGACAGTTTCCTTGAAGCCGGTTGCACAAAAGGAAATGAAAATAATTCCCCTCTATTGCCTTCTGGTCAATTTAACTTCCTCTTCAAGAAAAAAAAGAGGGTGTCTGGATGAGATGCTTTCCCTGACGTATTCCCAGGCCTGGACTCACGCTGTAATTATTCCCCGGGTTTTTCTTTGAGAGTCGGACGCTGCACTGGGTAAGCACAAAGAAGTCAGAGAGCATCCTTGAACCCTTTCAATACGGGGCCACTGATATTCAAATAACATGCAGGCACCATTTGACTGCGCTGAGCAAGGAGCATTTCAAATTCAACATTTGCATGTGGCTCTTTGCCCTTCTTTTTCAAAAGTTTAAAAAACTGTTCCCATAACATCTAGTGGTTTCTGGCAAAGAGAAAGACGCCTTATCCTTATTCTTGGTCCACCGTTTGGTATGCAAATTAAAGCAGTTAATTTGGACAATTAGAATAAATATTCAGGGTCCTTTGTCATCAAACCCCCTTGGAAACCCCCAGATAAAGTGAAATTGAACAAAAGATGTCTCGGAGATTAATTAGATATTTGATAAGACACGAATCCCTAATCGCAAATACAAGACACATGGGGCTGTGATGTGCTCCAAGTCATAATTAATACCATTTAACAAGATTTTCATTTGGGCATGAAATGTCTTTTCCGGGGCATTAACCATTGATTTATTCCATGGAGGAAATAGTCAAAGTCAAGGTACGATTACGTGAGAGACTTTAAGAAATCTCTTTCTGAACAACATTCAGTGTTTGGTCAAATAAATTCCTAAATAAGCTAGAATAAATTTTTATTTGATTAAGGCCTGAAGAAAAATAATGTGGCAAAACAAAATAAAATCGACATCACACAATTACAGCCTCGGGTTGTTTTTTTTGTTTTTTTTAAAGATGTTTTTAATTACGATAAAATGAAAGGCTTATACGTGTGACTTTATACAGGTAAACATTTATATATATATTTGTTTTTTTTAGCAAAGAAATAAAATGGTTAACCAAAGTTTTAAAAAGCTGTGTACATACATATCCACAAAGTGCGTCGAAAGTAAACTCCCTGATTTTCAGGATACCAAACACGAATAAAACAATCATAACATTTACATGAAAATAACACATAGTTAGCCGTCATATACAAGATGTGACTCACATTGTCCAACCAAGTTCAACAGGTTTCGGCACCCTCATATATCAAACATCCATTTCATTCTCAAGTTGTCTTAAAAATGTCCATCGGCTTATATCATTCTGTATTTTCTTTAGATGGTTTTGCGAATCAAATAGTCTCGTTACGCGTGTGAGGAATAACTTTCTATTTTTTTTATTTTTTTTTAGCTTTGCAATCCCCTCTTGAAATATTTTCTCCATTATTGTCTTTCAAATAAGACCCGTTTTCATTGCTGTGCAGTTTTGAATGTGGCATGATGTTGGGTGATCTTATAAGATCTATTAGGGCTCGTCGTGAGGAGATGGATCCTTAACAGTGATTCTGGGGTTGACACCTTCTAAAATAAGTTCTGGGGACTCGGACCTCGGGGTCTCCAGGTTACTGGTGTCGGTGTCACTGTCGCTTCCCTTTTTGCCTCCGCCACCGGCAGTGTGCGTTTTGATGTGCTTGCTCAAATGGTCACTCCTCATAAAGCGCTTGTTGCACACCGGGCAAGCAAACCTTTTCTCGCCGGTGTGGGTGCGAAGGTGTCTCTGAAGTTCATCGGACCTCGTGAATCTTTTGCCACAGAATAGCCAGTTGCAGACAAAAGGCCGCTCGCCGGTGTGCCATCTCAAATGAGCTTTGAGGTGAGATGTTTTCCCGTACACTTTACCGCAACCGGGAATATGGCAACTGTGGAGTCCTTTTCTCCGGAGGCTGGCCCCCGCGGGTCCCAGCCGCTCAGCCTCCTGGCAGTTCGGACAGTCACACGTTGCTCTGCCGGAGTACCTCCTGGATGACCGGGAAGAGCTACTTATTCCTGAACTGGCCCCTGAAATCATGGCGTTGGCGGCGGACGCGTCTGTGTACGTGGGAATGACCGTTTTGAAACCCTCCTGTGTTAGCAGGTGCTGACCGGTCGACAGCAGGTGAGATGCGGAGGGACTGATTCCAGTGGAGCTGAACGCCGAGTGGGTCAGCGTGGAGAAGTCCGGGTTGTAGCCACTGAGCTGGGAGTGGATGGCTTGGGGCGTCCCGGAGTGCAGGGAGGTCTGGAGGGTGCTTGCTGGATTCTGGACATCGAGCCACGAGCCGGGGTTGGTGTGGACGTCCCACCACGAGGACGCCCCGTTGGCAACATCACCAGAGATGGTCGAATGGAAACCGGACTTGTACCACGACTCGTACGGGTGTGCCATTCCCACCCTCGGGTACAGAGTCTCTGCTGATGTGTGGACTTTGGAGATAAACGCTGACTGTCCGGACTCTTGAGACGTGACGCTCGCAGAGTTGGAAAACAGACCGCTGTACTCTGTGGAAAACGCAGACGAGGTCGGGGAGGTGGAGGCTAAGCAAAAGGCGCTGTTGCCTGTGCCACTAGTCGAGGTTAGTCCCGTCGATGCGCGGCTTGTCGCCACCGTGAACCCGGGGAGACTGGACCCCAAGTTACAGCTGGAGGAGGACCTTTTCCACGGATGAAATCCACCTTTTGAGAAAGCGCTCGAGTCAGGTAAAGTGGTGAGAGGACTGGTGTTACCGATTTTGTTGCAAGTTGCAGCCAGCATAGCTAGAGGGGTAGTTCCAAAACGTGGCTCTTCCTGAAAAAGATCAAAGTTGGACTTAAAATCATGCAGTACAGAACAACACCTAGAGCTGCAAGGTCTAATAAATTATAACTCAACTCAAATTATTAGGTCAGAAGTGTAATTCAATCTGAAATAAATATGTTGTTTTGGGAGGGAGAGAGTGACAATTCTTAACAGTTAAGCGCATATCAATCATGTTTCAAAATATATGCCTATTGAAGAACTAATAACTACTTTAACAAATGTTATCTATAGCGACTGTCCCAAAATATCAACTGAATCAAATCTAATCGACAGTGGATATACAGAGTGCTGACAGCTTGCTGAAAGTTTGACCATGTTTAAGATACCGCCAGGCTTGTTTTTAGAGTAAACGGCTACAAAGGCAAGTTAAGGAACAATAAATAACACCAACAGTGAAGCTCAAAAGCACGCACGTCTATAAAAGCAGCTAATACTTAGAGGAGAGGAAAGTAACGCTAGAATAACTTTACGCACAACTTTTTACGCACGAATACAAAATCACACTCACCCCAAGTATAGACGTAGCCATATCCAGGGTCTGTGCTATGGTGGGATTGTTCGCGATTTCAATGCTGTATACGTTTCCAAATTTGATTCAGATACACAGTGCTTTACTCGGGTCACACGGTTTCGCTCTTGGCTCGCAGCTCCCAACACTACCTAGTTGTAGAGAGCGTGTTCTTTGAAGTACAGCTGGCGAGGACGCGCAGCCAATCGAATAGCTGCATTCATAGCTGGGGACGAAGTCAGCCAATGAGAGAGCCGACCGCAGACAGAAACACCAAAAACCCTCCCGTCAATCATCCGCTGTGCAGCCTCTGCCCCGACTGTCATACAAGATACGATTTGGTTTTTGGGGTTTAAAAAAAAAATGCATACAGATATTTTTATGTATTCTCACACGAAGGTCCAATGTCTCCTTTCATTGCAGAATTGAGTTCGCACAGCAGTACTCCAAGAGGTAAGCGTTTCACTCATTTAAACACGTGTTTTGGATTGTGGTGACACACTCGTATAGTTCTAGGTTTCTCTTCTGATTTGTAATATTCAGATCATGCGCAACACGTCATTGAGAAATTGTATTTAAGCACCGAGTGTCCTCGGTAATGTGACAAGACAATATTGTTGCGGTATGACTTTCTCAAAATAGTCCACCATAGCCTATTTAGCCTGGATGTGTTTGTTGTTTGTTAGTCATGACAAAGCTTATGGGGCACGGCTTTTGTAGACAAACGGAAACAATTGATGTTACATGTTCAAAGTTGTCAAAGTACATGTGTCCGTATAGCCTTCAAGGAAAAGCACTGATGGATTAAGTTGACAGAGGTGCAGTATAGGCCGAACAGACATCACTTCTTTAACTACCGGGAGGGAGTGTGTGCGCTGCATTCACGATGTCTGAATAAAAGGACTCATCACTTAATAAATTAAGACAAATAGATAGGCCTGTGGCTCGAAACAGATGAACTATGTTTACTTTCAGCTAAATGTATGCGCGCGCGTGTGTCTCTGTGCGCGTGCTTGTAGCGTTCGCGCGCGCGACCGTGTCGTACGCGC
Organism: Rondeletia loricata; assembly: GCA_900302605.1. Lineage (NCBI taxonomy): Eukaryota > Metazoa > Chordata > Actinopteri > Beryciformes > Rondeletiidae > Rondeletia > Rondeletia loricata. The sequence goes on from OMLI01092647.1 coordinate 11,541, forward strand.
TCCCTGCTGCTTACTTGTTGGGGGAGTGAAGGTGAGAGGTTAATTAAAAATGACAGCTTGCTTTATCAGTGCGTGCAGCAGATTTGTTTTAAAAGACAAGAATTTAATTGGCGACAAAAAGTTTCAGAATCCAGTAGATGCCTGCTGTAAGGCCGCCAGTCATCTCCACTCAATAGATTTAATAGGAGGCAGGATGCCTGTCTTATAGCTGTGAAATGAAAATGTATGCCAACCTAATCACACATTTATTTGAATTGTGGAAAATTAAGAGTATACCGTCTTTCACCCATTTTCCTAAACGTATGAGACTATCTTTTTCTTAAGATCGCAATACAATAAACCAACATGCTCCATAGCTTGTTAAAACACTCAGGGATAATGGCATAATGTAAAATTGACCTGCTCTGATGTGAATCACCATCCCTTTAAAAGTTAAAGCAATTTTCCAGAGAAAGGCTTGACAGAAAGATGTGCATTACAGTATTCAAAACGGGCAAATAATGCACCATTATGAAGCATGAATGCTGCCAGTCAACACGGGCGCAATTTGTTCAAATACTCTTTCTGCTTTAAATCCCCACCTTAGGAGGGGTGAATAAAAAACAATTTCATCAAATACTGAGCGCTGCCAAGAAAATTGAATCATTTTTGCAATCATGGCAATTTGGCGGAGTGCTATTAACACTATTAAATGTCTATTCTACATAAACAAAGTTGATTGTTGCCAAAGAAGTGAAAATAATTTGACCGTTAATGAAAATGAATGCAACATGTAAGGGCATTTTTGTCAATGTACTTGCACATTTAAAAACGGACAATAGCCGTACCCTTTAATTATGTTAATTACAATCCAAGTATATATATATTAAAAAAAAGCTTGATTTCACGGGTTTTATTCTACATTAATAAAGGATAGTCTTATAATATTAAAGCCTACTGCCTGTGTGTTCCAATTTTAATATTCATATGTAGGCTACGTAATTATTTTTATATTATTCACGTGATAAGGATCAGTGTGACAGACCGTTTAGAGAGAAATCATGACGATTGCAAGTCCTAACAAAGAACCCTTCACAGGATCTTTATATTTCAATAAATATAAGTCATTTTTATATACGTTGCCTGTAATTGATTTGGAATTCAGTTTATTATTAACTTGGAATTATAAAACAATAGTGATTTCTCATAGACTGTTTACTTGGGACTAAAGAGATTTGATCTTGCCTTGTCATTCAAGTGAGAATTTTGAGTTGAATCTCTAATTCTGGACTCCATTGGTGAGCACTTTTCTGTGGCAATTAGGAGCCTATTACAAGCCATTAGATTGATCAATGTACCTTAAACAATGGGAATGATTTATTTGGTAGAACAAAACGTTCTGCATCTATTGTGATGAGTCTAAGTGACGGTACATCCATCAAGGCGTTAAGCAACAAAAGATAAATGATTAATTCAGACCTATTCAGTTAAATTCTTGCTACAAAGGCTCCCTACTTGCTTCAGATCCAGATTATTAGAGCCTCATTTTCTGCATGTTAACCCAGACAGGGTGCTGGACTGGGGAATGGTTTCTGGTTGTGTCCTGTGTACTTTAATTTGTATTTCTGCTGAGGGAAGTTTATTTGAGGACATTTAACTAATTGTTGTAATTTCCTTCGGCTCATGGGATGTGGCTACACCTGTTTCTCTCAAAGGGGGGTTGGAGGAAAGTGGGAGGATGTCTTTCATTTTATGGAGCTGTAGCGTGTACATTGTTCTCTGATAAGTAAGCCACATTGTATCATAGAACGGAGGATACTTTATCTGAGGAAACGTTTATTTTCCTGTAATGTTCTTGCAGCTCCTTTTTGTAAAAAAATCCATTGTACCGTAATACCTCTTGAAATACATAGCCTATGTCTTTCTTCAATTTATTTTCTTCTTCTTTTTTTTCTGGGCATAAAATGCCAATGTCTGCATGTCATCTACTGTTTCCCATGAATTTGCTTTGGTCCTTGCTTCTCAGCAGGGAACCTACCTGCAATAGTTCCTCCTTGCAGGTTGATAGATCATTGTTTATTCAATTGTAGGTAAAGATAGACAGACAGGGAATTGAAATGACATACATTCATATGCGGTGTGAAATAAAAAATGCTCTACATGGGGGATTATTACTGTGTGAAATCCACAGGCTACAAAGCAAGGGGACATGGTAAAATTCATATGACCTGTCAGCATAGAGATGCTGACAGGTCACAGATAACCTAAGCGCAGATGCATTTTGGTTAGACAACTGTCAAGAAAGAAGATTCAAATGTTAATGGAAAGCGGGCAGTTGTTGACAACACAATCAAGACTCTGATGAAGATTAACTATACGTTGTCAGTACCAACTTTCCAACTAACAGGTCTATGTAAGATTGAGCTTGCAGCAGCTCATCAGCCTGCATCAATACTATCAACACACTTTTGCTAAATTTAGAAGTACAGGTCAGCTTGCCAGCTAACAGTGTCAACTTTCATTTCCAGAAACTGCACCTTCTATTTTGAGAGAGGGGAGCGAGCCAGTTGAAGTGCAGTCGACTGGATACATTTGAGGACTTAGCTTAGACCCCTTTCTTTCAATGTGTGATTTTTTTGCACCGTGGTGGTGAGCTGTCAGTATAAAACTAAGTGTGAGAAATGGCTCCGAAGAAGGTGTGTTTTGTGAGGAATACCTCCATTCAAAGATGAGTATGTATTGTAGGTTACGTAATGGCAAGTGCTCTTACTCACTACAGACATTACCACATTGTCTTTATTAGGGAAAGGGAGGTGATGGACCAAAGCCACCGCCACTGATTGGAAGGTTTGGCACCTCACTGAAAATAGGAATTGTCGGCCTGCCAAATGTAGGGTAAGTAAAAAGGTTTTGATTTACAAAGATAGTGTGTGCTTCTCTCCACGTGCCACATGCACCTACATGTGCTCTATACGCCACTGCGCTATATCTGCCTTCCATGATAGCAAAAATACAAATGAGTTAAGGCACGATTTAGACTAGAGCAGTAGAATGCATGACTTATATAAACATTGTGAATATAGAGATGCAGGTGACTACGCAGACTCCATTTGGGATTTGACAGGAGTTATGCAAGTGTGCAGAAGAGCAGCTTTCACACCTTGTGCATATCGCACTTTAGCTATATAGGAACCAGCTAAATGACATGCCGCATAAAATATATGACTTAAGAAAGCCACAAATCCTGCTCCTTGAATGTCTTTCTTTAAGAAATCCTGAAGTGTGCCCACAGATACTGGAGTGGTTAAGTCTCTGGAACCACGTGCCACATTAGCCTAGGATCGAATCCCGCCAGAGCTTTTTCTCCCTGCCCTGTCTCCCTCTCTGCTTTCCCTCTGTCTAAATAAAGAATACACATACTGAAGGTGGTTGGACTGCCCACTCTCCTTTAAAAAACATTTGCTTCAAACATTACTACTTTATTGCAGAAGATATAGCATACAAGGATTGGTGATTGCTTGATCTGTTGGGTATGTGGTGTGGCTCTCTACTGTAATCTTCACTGTGTTGGTGCTATGAGAGTTGATTTAACTTTTGATTTAAGTTCTGATTACTTTTATGCACGTGCACACATGTACATGTCTGCTTGAGAGTGTGTGTGTGTGTGTATGGAAATTGTATGTTAGTATGAATGATTGCTATAATTTATTTGAATAAACACCACAAAATTTACTGCAAACTTTGAGGCCCTTTTTCTTAAAAACATAGTTTGTTAACAGTCAAGGTATAAAGGGGCGTATCTCGCTCAATATTTGGAGTACAAAGATAATATTGATATCACCAGAAAGCTCTCCTCTTTCCAACAATGTTCAAAAATGTTCAAAATGCTTGCTTGCTAATTCCTAGAATGTTATGATAATTCTTATAGTTTGGTTTTATTAATGTGTATATTATTAGTGATAGCTCTCTATGAAAGGTGAACTGATGTCAGATTGCAGACAGTGTCCCAATTGGCTCTTAATTAATGCTTAATTGCTTTATTATTACATTTTGTCCTATATGACAGCATTATGCCCTCCTTCAACTCATTTAGTGAAAGGATTACTTGTTTAATTCTGTGGAACATCTTATAGACGTGTGTGTCATTGTGATTCATCTGCATCTGAATAACACCTAAAAAAAGATAAAGAAGCAAAAATGAATGTATGAATATTCTTTCTACCACCTCTACCATGCCCAATGATTGTAGAAAGGAACATAAAATGCATCAAAAGACATATTTCCCACAATCCCTCGTGTACATTCAACAAATCATATTAGGTTGACTCTAATTTTAACAGTGACAGCACGTTTTACACAACTTTCAGTTTTGCAGTGTGTCAATTGGAGATAAGGACTCCTGCATCAAATAGCACTAGGCTCAGGGATTCAACGTGGCAAACCTACCTACCTGGTATGGTTCGTCTGTTTTTTCAGTTACAGGAAGTAACATGGAGTTACCAATCTTGCTTCTCACTCAAAAGGTGTGATTATAGGAGAGAGATGGGGGGTGTATCTATTATGCAAGTGGTGAGTGTATTTGAGGAATTTATATAAATGAAATTTGCAATGAGCAACTAGCAGTACATTTAAAAAAGACAACTACTTCAAGCATTGACTCAGGAGCTAGAGCTACATCTGTCAGGTTCAAGGGAGGATGACAGAAAAGGGGATGATGTACAGTATGTGGTGTCCATTTGAGGTGCTCTCAACCGACCATCCTGGAATGTTGATTTGAATGGGAATGACCATTCTATCCATTCAAGTTCTGTGATGTGGAGTGTGAAAAAATTGAGGTACTTGAGGAACAAAGTAGAGCTGATCAGTGATAGGAAACAGGTGTAACTGTGGATTGATTTGAGAGTTTCCCTGAATTATATCTTCGCCATTGTAAAAAGAGGGCATGATCTCTTTGGTCATGGTGTTTTATGGGAATTGAAGATGGTGTCAAAGAGTGACTCTTGACCTGTTTCATTGCACAAGATTTTTATTTGTAAGGGGGACAACTTGACCAATGTAGGAGCCATATTTTAGTCATGTGTGACATGACCACAGTGCTAAGAGGCTGACACACCTGGTCAGACAAATCCATCTGTCAGCTCCTACCCAGACCTTCAACACCGTCAGTGACTGGGCTTAATCACAGGGCAGACCCTACGTGAGTTTCCAGCATGAGGAATGCAGCCCGCTTCGAGCTACAGGAAGGCCTACAGTAGTGATAGGTCGTCTTCCGTTCAGCTGACAGGTCCTCATCTTTGGTGGCTCCCTAAAAAAGATTTTTGAAGTCATTTTTGTAACAAAACTGTTGTTTTCAAGCTGCCTGGAAAAGGTTGAAAGGAGAGAGATGAGAAAACTGTACATGTAATGATCTTCTGAGAGACAGACAAGGCCCATGATGTCTAGACCTTATCCAGGTGCTGTATTGTAATGAATGAAATTGAAGTCACAGGTATTGATGGAGTCAAGATAGGAGCAAGACAATTTCACTTACACTTCAGACAGGTTGAGGGTAATACTCTCCAGTACTCTTGTAAAACTTTATTCAGGCCACTTATTTAAACACTTGAGTATTGAGAGTGGGAAAAGCTACACTACATACAGTATAAGCTTCCTAGAAAAGTTTGTGCTTGTTTACATGTAGCATGTGTCAGTAGTTGCTTTGCCAGATTTTGGGCTAAAAGCATGAAGATCCAATGCTCCATTGTTTTCATTTCTTAGCCCACTGCAACCACAGTTTCTTGTTCTTGGTGAAAGAAGTGGAACTCTTTAAGGTTGTGGGCTGCCATACCACATTTGTGTCAAAGTACAACATGTCAACCTCCTTTGGCTTCTTTCATGAATGAGCTACTTTCAAATACTAGCCTGCTGTTGGCTGGTTGTGATTGGCCATTCTTGATACACATGGGAAACTTTAGAGTGTGACTCAGCCGCTTTGCAGCTGTTCCTACATTCAAACCAGCACATTTGGTATCTACTGCCATTCCCCCTATTCAAAGACATGTAAAGGTTTTCTTTTGTCCGTTCACCCACTGATTGGCACACATGCACACTCTATGGCTCAATTGTCTCGAGGCTTAAAAATCTTTCTCTAACCTGTCTCCTCCAATTCACCCACATGGACTGAAATGGATTTAATGGGCGAAATCAATAAGGGAACATGAGTTTAGCTTAGTGTAATCTGGTCAATCTATTTCATGAAAATCATTAAAAGTGTTTCTCATGTGAATCTCCATTAACTTCAAGGCCCCAAAAGGCCTATTTTGAATAAGTTGATGTGGCCATATTATGCTTAATTCTTGAATAATTATTATGTTTAGAGTAGCATGAAGGTAACCAAGATGCTTCATCTTGAAATAATTAAAGATGACAATTTGATTAAAGCATCTTCATACCTTCCAGGCCCAAATATACCTCCCTAACATCTGACTACCGTACATTGTTCACCTGGACTTTAAGTGAAACACTAGGGCCCTGAATTGTTCCACAGATGGATATTTGTGTCTGTGATGTTCCTAGTCATCACAGTAAACCCAAAGTCCAAGGTTTTAGGATGAGATTGGGCGCTGGCTGCTATTACCTAAAAATATGATTTATTTAGGATTTTTTTTATGGGTACATGTCTGCCTCCCTGTAAGCAGGGGTTCGCAGCACACTTTTGCTTCACCTGTAGGTGGTTGTAATATTAATGCAGATTGTTTTTCCTTTTTTCCTGAAGGGGACCCAAGAAAAGCCTTCAAGTAGAAACAATCCTGCTTTAATTAATACATGAACATGCACCTTAGCAGTCTTGAGCAATTTCACACCTATAGGTCTTGCCAAACAATCATTTCAATGGGGAGCACCAGGTGAGGGGATAAAGATGGAAAGTCCTGGATTATAGTTAACCGCCATGCCATTATTGCACTTAGATTCATTCTGTTGTCTGTAGATCTTGAAGTACCCTTGAGCTGCTTGTGCCATAGAAAATAAATCTCCCTGCGAGCACAACATGGGGCTGCATTTGGCTGATCCCGTTCAACAGCTAAGATCTATCAGAAATGTAATTTGCCCCTCGATTCCAAGTACAATTGATCTATTATGGGATTATCTGACCTCATAATTGGGCTTAGTATTTTACAGTATTTTTGGATTCAAGAGATCAAATATTCAATATATTAGAATGACCTTTTCCTTCTTGTGCAGAAAAAAGGGGGGGGACATGTCTTGCATAATTTACCAAGGTTTTTAATGAATCAGCATCATACTCTCCAACCATCAGGACACACCATAACTTTTGGATGGGTTGACCTCACTGGTGTTTTCATTTTCAGGAAGTCAACCTTTTTCAACGTGCTGACAAAGAGTCAAGCAGCAGCTGAAAATTTCCCCTTCTGCACCATTGACCCAAATGAAAGCAGAGTGCCCATTCCCGATGAACGCTATGATTTCCTCTGCCAATTCCACAAACCTGTCAGGTATGGGGTCTCACCATTCACATATTATTCACGCTTCAGATTTGTAGTCTTTGAAGGCCATGCTGCACACTATAGGAATGTGAAAGGATATAACAATGTTGTTGACATGTAGCTGCCAGTTCTTTAGATGATGTTTGATTGCTGCTCTCCTCCAAAATGTTTGGTAAAGGAAAAAGCTGTAGCATTGGAACCTTCAATACCTGGTTATCATACATCTTTATGGAAGCAGTTCAAGCAGGTTCAGTTCAGATTTGCTGTGTTATGCTGATTAATCACTAGTGAGATATCCCTCTTGGACTGACAAGTATTGGTATAGAGAATAGCACAGAACATTTCACTATATGAAATGGACCCGTATGGACGCGACTCAAACTTTTCAAAGAGCAAGATGAAACACACTCGCACTCAATTCTGTGTTCCTTATATATTATATAGTGTAAGGTTATATATACAGCCTTACAGTGGAATATACTAAACATATATTAAACATATATTGGAGAGAGTTACTGTTTCCCTTGCTGTTGCTAAATAAATAGATTAAACATAATGCATCTTTTAACTGATGATGTTTAACGCCCTAAGTGGCTGACCTTTTGTCTCCTCCTACTTCCTGGTTTGCAGCAAGGTCTCAGCATTCCTTAATGTTGTGGACATTGCTGGCCTAGTGAAAGGTGCTCATGCTGGCCAAGGCTTGGGAAATGCCTTCCTGTCCCATATCAACGCATGTGACGGCATCTTCCATATGACACGTGAGTCGCTCTGATAGGTTCAGGATTGCTTTCCCTCATAGGAATATCAAACCATCAACAAATAACATGAACCCTTTATTTGCAGTTGTATCTAATATTCTATATTCTATCGAAAGCAATTGCGTCGTCAAACATTCGGTCTTACTCAATAGTCCCTGTGCCAGCTTTTTGAAAGCAGAGGCCTTAGTTGTGCTATAGCTTTCCTAGCAGGGCTTCTTGTGTGGTGGGCTGCCAAGATCAACATAACAGTCAGGAATAATGAAGGCAGACCAAACCTCACATTCCTAATGGGAGGCTCCCTGTATTAGAATCACAGAAGTAGGGACTGAAGGGGTCTGTGCCTGGTTTGGGCTTCACACAACCAGTAGCATATTCTGAGGTTTGGAAATATAACTAGACTGTTGAGAAGCGACACCACATATTATTGTAATTTGATTCCAAATGCCACATTTGATTAAGTTTGGGTACAATGAAGGTAAGTAGGTTATTAATAAACATTTTCTAAGAATGGAGGTCTCCTTTTCTAGCAGATTTTCAGTTTTCGTTGACAATCAGTTTAGAAAAGATACATTCTGTGTTATGCCCAGTATATTTATAAGATGTCTATAAAACAGATGCTGTATTTTCTGAGTGTTTATGATGTAGAAAGACTGCCTTTTGTTACTCTGTGAATATACAGATGTGATTAGCTCAGCAAATTATTCCCAGCAGAATACCTATCACTCAGTAAGGCAGCCTTCAAATCACTCGTAGTTCTCCCTCTGCCTCAAGTTCTTTTGTGCCTCTGACACCGTCTTTGTCTTACACAATTAAAGTGTTACACGCTAGAATAATTTAAATTGCAGCTACTGAAATGGAGGCAGAGGCTCTTTTAAAAATAGCAGAATTTGTTTACTGATTGTATGCTGTTACTGACTTTCCCATTGTGTGAAAAGAGCTCTGATCAGTGAGTCGTTTGTGGCAGGCAAAGAGCGGCCAAATAGAAAGGGTTAAAATACAGACCATTTCCCCATATTGTTCCCAAGTTGTCTCTGCTACGGATTACTTGTGGACAGTGTAAGTGTATTCTTTCTGTTCCAATGCAATTTTCCAATAGCCTTTCAACAGCTTCTCGTGACACTCTGCATGGTGACTGTGTAGTGGACCACCCACAAGTCAGACCTAGTAATGATTTACAGAGGAGGCAAGACATGTCAGGTGAGATACATCTGTCTGGTGATAGTTTTAAGTTTTAAGTGTTTTTCATATTTGACATCACAGGGAGATGCTCTCAGAATCATTTTCTGTTCCCTTTCCTGTCATCTGCCCACCTTAATGATATTCTTATTTATTTGATATTTATGTGCCGATGACAGTTACCATCATAGGGAAGTATTTAGTGTCTCTACAGTATGGACTTGCCCAGCTTTTTATACCAGTGACTTGGGACATTTTTGCCTCAAGATATTATGTGCATACTTAAGAACACCCACAGTTCTTTTTATATTGACCAAATGTATACGCCAGATCCTCACCCAAAACCAACTCTTTTGTTTCTGCTCATACAAAAAGACAAACATCCACATCCATCAGAAATAAGATGATCGAAAGCTTCTTCTGTGAATTTACTGTTTGAACGTCTGTTTTGACGTTCCATTGTTTGGAGTCCTTGGAGACCATGTGGTATGTTTCACAAGTTAACCATTAAACATAGCTGGTTTTGTTTTGTAATTATAGAAATGTTTTATCTGGTGTCAGGCAGACTGCAATGTTCAAGGCACTACTTTTATATTGCTTGATTATATGGTTGTGGCGGATCACACTTTTTCATGTCTGGAGTGGCATGTTTGTGTCTGGGAGTTAGCAGCAGGGTTTGAAAACATACTACAGAGGGATGCCTAATGTTAGAGAGCTCAATGCAGTTGTGTGATTGTTAGTGCTTGGGCCTTTGACAAACTGAGCAGACAAGCTGTTGACCTAATCCTGAATAAATGAAGTGTGGAAGGCTTGTGAAACCTTAGAGATCCCCAAATGTCTGCCCTAAACATGATTCATTCACAATTGACCTGAAACATTTTCTTTAAGTAATGTAGAGCTAAACACTCCATGTTGTTTGATTCTCTATATTGAGTTACAGTCCTTTGTTTAGAAGTAGTGAAATCTGAGAAAAACTTGTACACAGGCATGCAGGTGGAATATGTTCCCACATTGTGTCTAATATTGATATTTCAAAAAAAGGATTCAACTTTTTCCTGCAGTACACGTATTGATGCCAGGCAGTGGTCTAACTGGAGTTTCTTCTTGATGTCTGGAATCTGAAGTCTAGCAGACGTTAGTCGCAAAATTCCCCCAAGTAGTGTGCATTTTATGAATATTTTTCAACCCCTAATGTCTTTGAAAAGCCTGTGTAAACAGTGGATTTGCTTTCAACAAAACCTTCCAAAAACTATTAAGGCGCATTATGGCATCCTGAAAGCTGATTCTATTGAATGCCTGATGTTCCCCGATCTCATAAGGGAATGGTTTGCAGGCTAAGCGTTCCCAGTGCTTCTGCAGTGACTGGAACACGGTTGGATCCTCACTGGCTGAGACAAGACAGACATGTTCTACTTCATCTACTCTTCTGTTCCCCGCTAGCAACCCTGCCAGCTCACCTGGCCTTATTCCCAGCCGTTTGGTTTCCAGCAATTAGATGTATGAATGTTCACAGAGTGTCCCGCATCACCGTAGGAAACCTCTTCATTTCTAGTGAAGACTTATTTACGGTTGCAGGACACTCAGTAAGAATCCAGCCTTAAGATACTTTGGTATAGCACATTTAATCTTAAGGGACTGGCTGTGGCTGTGGTCAGCCAACTGGAAAGTAGCTGTTATTCTTGGCGTACACTCTTCTCACTTTGATGTTCATGCCTTCAGCACCTGCATTCCTGCCCGTGTGTTAAGTAAGACTCTTCCCACACCTCCTCCAATGCCTGGAGTGGAAATAAGTATATCTTCCCATGTTCAGAAATAATGGTAATATAGTCTGTGGTAGCTTTTAAGGAAATATTGTTGCTATATTTCATGAGATCTTACCCATAGAGCAGTGGAGAAGTTACATTGTTATATCCTGTATGTGCATAATTTATCTTATGTTGAGCATTGAGTGGCATCATGGGACAACCACACAGCAATAGTAGGTGTTGGTGTTAGCATTCAGTAGCCTACTAAGTATCTGCCTTTACTGCCTTTTTTGACTCTAATATAGTGTGTATGATTGCTATCTGGTCAGCACTACCACTAATGATACTCTTTTCAGTGGCAAGAGATGCCTTAAGGCTGAATTATACTTCTGCGTCGAACGCTGCCGTTGCTATAGCCGTAGCTACGCCGTAGGGGCTACGGCGGTGCTATCATTTATACTTCTGCGTTGGTGGGTTTCCAAGGCGTAGGTCGCCGAAACACTAGATGGCAGTTTTATTAGTTTTTACGAGCTTTATTAACACGGAGTACTTCCGTGTTACAGTACGTGTTACATTCGGCTGTGTCCAAACCGATGTTTTTGGATATTTCTCGCCATGAATTTAGTTACATCTGGCTATCTTTATAATTAGAGGATGAGGTGTCATATAAATGAATATATTTGCGAACCTCCTCAGCTCCGATCTTCTCCGTGTTGTTATTGTTGGCTGAAATGAACCGGAAGCACGTGGGGGGAAATACTATGCGACCCAAGCGGACCAATCACAGTGCTACGGTCTGCGTCGCCCTACGCGCAGTAAAATTTTTGGAGAGGTGCACGTAATCTACGGCGACAGCCTCTGAGGGCTACGCTGACACCGGAAATACCTACGAAGTAGCTACGGCGTAGCTACTCCGTTGTTTCGACGCAGAAGTATAAATTGAGCTTTAGTAGCATAAAATGTAGGAAATCTGTATGGATTTCTATTACAGACTGTGATTCAATTGTAAGTCTGTACTTGTGCTTACAGTCCAAGCAATGCAACTATCTTAAAACAATGTGATGATGTCATGATGTGATGATGTCACGATGTGATGATGTCACAATGTGATGATGTGATGATAGATGTGATGATGTCACGATGTGATGATGTCACAATGTGTCATGACGTGATGATGTCATGATGTGATGATGTCACTATGCCCAAATAAGGTAATAGCATCAGTCAGTCAGTCAGTCAGTCACGGGTTTCTAGGGCTGGGTCGCTGTCGCTGTCCAGCCAAAAAAACAAAAAACAAACGGATTCTACTTATTCCTATTGAAGGCTTAGCTGATGAAGACTGTGATATACGGTAGGTTTGACTACTTGTCCGGTGGTGTGACTTAGTGGGTGAGGCACCGGACTCATAATCGAAGGGTTGTGGGTTCGAGCCCCCATGGTGGCGCCACCGGAAAGTGGTGTTGATGGTTCAGCAGGGCACAGTCTGCCCTCTGGACATGGCTGGTATCAATGCCCCAGTGCGGCGACAGGGATAAAGCACTGTATAGTGACTGCCGTCGTTTGGATGGGACGGTAAAAACCGAGGTCCTGACTCACTGTGGTCATAATAGATCCCATGGCACTTCTCGAAAAGAGTAGGGTGTAAACCCGGTGTCCTGGCCAAATTCCCACCCAGGCCATTGAACACCTGGCTGTCTAATCACCCCCCTCCTTAATTGGCTCATTCACTCCTCTCCTCTCCGCTGTGTGGTGAGTGTACTGTGCACCGTCTGTGGCAGCCGTCACATCATCCAGGTGGGTTCTGCACATAGGTGGTGGTTGAGGTGAGTTTCCCCCTTCATTGTGAGCACTTTGAGCTTTGTATAAAGCGCTATATAAATTGAATCAATTATTATTATTATTACTTTTGACAAAATGTACTTATTGTAAGTCGCTTTGGACAAAAGTGTCTGCTAAATGACATAATGTAATGTAATGTAGCTGTACTAACATCAGCTAGCACAATTAATAGCTAACAGACCAGTAGCCAATGAGCTAGCGGTAGCTATTTGGTTGGACTTAAAGTACAAGTCCAGAGCGCACTGGACTTGTTATTTTTGGTTTACACTCTTGAATGGCTGGAAAACACCTTCATAAAAGATGTCACGCTAACTCCAACACATGATTTTCAGTTAAAAATGGGAATTGCCAGGAGGGTTTTTATTTGAAAATATTAGCTGAATAAATTGACAGACTGTTGTACAGCTATATATCACACATGACATAAATATTACATGAACACTGTATGAAAGCTGAATCAGTATTCATGAATGTGCAATGTAGTTGTTATGAAGCTCTTGCTCAGATGTCATGAATACATTATAACCCAGAATTAATTAATTCATTCATTCGTGTTAGCCCCATGTGTAAATGTGTTAAGTGAGAAAGAGAATTTTAAAAAGTCAGAATTTTTGCTTATAGGCTATCTGATTTTATTCTGGCAATGGTTTGTTTGTTTCAAGGCAATATCTGTATAAGAGCACGCCTCACTGTCCTGTTCTCGCATCTTGTTCCGTGTTTACAAACCGCGGCTCTTTCAGGAAAAACTCACTGAATGTAAACAACTGTTTTCAACAGTATTATCTCAAAAGTTCCCCATTTACATTCAGTACTTTTACGCTCTGCGTCATCATGCAGTCTGTCCTTTTTTCCTCTGATGTTTTTATGTTCTGCTGAGGTGTTTCCATTGGCCGCACCTAGCTACTGAATAGTGATGTACAACTCCTCGACAAGTCACTCTTTTTGAACGACTCTTCAAAGTGAGTGATTTGAGTGATTTGAGCGATCAAATCAAAATTTCAATCAACAACAACATTAGACAAGAACCCATGTGCCTCTCGAGGAATTGGTCCTATTCATTCACCTCTCAAACGTTTCAGTACTCCAATATGCTGGGTGACTTCCATGTGAATCATCACTAACGGAACAAATTGGTCAGTGAGTAAGTAAGTTGGCTATCAAGGTGCTGGATCAGGAAAGACATTGCATTGTATTTGGTCATGTATCATTCAGACGGCCCGCCCACACGTAATCGCTTGCGTGGAACAAATCACACTGATCGTTTAGCTAGAGGCATTGAGAACAGGCTGGATTGAATGTTCAGACAAAGACAATTTATGGCCTACCTGCCTTGCCAATGACGCCAATAATGGCTGCTCTCCAGGAATTGGTCTTTATCACTCACTAACTCACAAATCCTCAAACTTGTTGAACATTCAAAGTACTTCAACCTGCCCAGTGACTTCCACGTGTGTGACTGTCTGAACAAATCAGGCAATGAGTGAACGAGTTAGCAATTCTGTTGCTAAATCAATTGCCATGTTGGTGTATTCCTTCAAACCCAAAGTACATAATGAAAATGGAAATTTTATTTAGCTGAAAATGCTTTAGAGATAGATTAGTTACAAAATGCTCATTATTCGAAAGAGAGAGAAACACGTTTGAATTGAATCCAACAAGGCAGTCAGCAGTCAACCACTTGACAGAAGATTTCCTAAGTCTACACATAGCATAGGCCTAGAGACGCCTATATATTAGTAGTAAATATAGAGCTGTGTCAAAAATGTAAAAAATGGCTACCAAAAATTTTGAAAATATTTTGACATGTGTAAAGCACATTCCTTTCACACGTTTGTCTCCTTATCACTGTGCGAAACAGGATCCATGACCAATCAATAACCAAAAACGACAAAAACTAATAACAGAAGTTAGATTAGAGGCGCATCTCACCAATGATAACAGCACTCATACTCTGAACATTTAGTAGCTAAAACTAATGTCTTCACAAAACATTTTGTCATATGATAACAAAAAATCGAACATACATTACATACATAAAATTTGAGACTATTTCTCACAAAATCATTTTTGATATTTGGTGTCAAGTCATATTTAGAGCGACGTGTCACCATAATGTCCCAGTTGTGAAAGTTTGCATGTTTTTACAGGAAATTACAACACAATATGGGTTTTACTGTTGATTTGAATAGTTCAATTACTGTGAAATTCAACATTGTATATTGCATTTATTAGTTGTCGTATAATTGCCACTTGGTATTTTATTAGATTTAATGTTTGTGTTTACTGATGCTGCTTGATTTCTCCAACTCCATTCAGACCAAAGACAGATAAGGAACATATTATTGGGTCAGATTTAAGACATGCAGCCAGTATACTATACGGTGTGTGCTTCTACATTTATAAGAGCTGTTGTTTCAACCAGTAATGCAATTTTCTAGAGATACAGCACAAATCCCAATCATCTAGCTTTGCTGGTAGGAGGCTGAATCCTCCCCTTGTATGTTTGTGGGCTGTGTTGAGGTGCTGTCACAGCGTTTAAATGAGCATTTTGATTCCGCGAGAATGAAGAGTTTTTGTCAGCCTCCACTCATCGTGGGTGATTAGAGTAAAATGTCTACCCGTCTTGACTGGAGATCGCCACAGCTCCAGATAACATGCCCGGTGATTGAAGGTCGAAATATTTTGAATTCTAATGGGGCTGCAAGATGAATTGCTTGAAATAGACAGTAGAATCTTTCTGCTTCCTCCTCATGCCCCCCTTCCCTGTCCGCTGTGAAAAGAACCATTGGGAATGGCAAGGCCCGATGATCATAGAATTATTGGATGGTGATTCTAAACCCCTCAAAGAGGAGTTGCTATGGAGATCTCGTTCCAAACTGTGAAATGATTCACCTTTGAAAGGCTGGAGGGCCTGAAAGCTGAACACATCATTGTTCAGGTGGCGGTTGGTTAGGAAATTGCTGGTGCCTGTGCAATCAGCAGCACTATAGTAGTTAAGGATCTAAAAAGGTTTGTTCTCTGAATGATGTGGGACAACAGTGGTGTGCATATGATGGTTCCTTTCAATCAAGGCACTCTCCCTGGTTTGACAAAATAAATGAAATGACAGCGGTTAAGCTAATGATAAAGGAATGACATTCACTGTAGATCAGGCTGGTCTGAATGACTCCTCTGCATGATGTTGGCTCATAGTTTTTCAGTCAATGATATCAAAATATTGCGGAAAGATGCACATTTAATACTCAGTTTGGTATGAGGCATTGCAGTTGACAGTAGATTACACAGGAACTGGAGACACCTTGTGAGGTACTGACATTCATACCATGGAGCACTGTCATTTCACTATAATCTATTTTGAAAGATGGGATCATGTAGGAAACATGAGTGTATCTCTGAAGGACACAAACCCATCATTTTCATGTGTCAAACTGCTTTTTAGCAGCCAATGTATTTGCCATAATTGAAATATGCAGAGAAACAAGGCTGAATATGCTACAAACTCTGTTACGGGAGGCAGCCTACTACAAATTGCTGTCAAATTCATGTATCCTAAAATGAATGTCAAGAAGATTTTTCCTGAATAAACATAAATTCTCTTGTCTGCATTGCCAGTGTTTTTATGCTGGGAAGACGTCCATAATGTGCTTTTCCTGACAGACTCATAAAATAGCTTTTACTGCTCTGAATACCAGGAGAATTGCGGTACTAAGTTTGCATGAACATTTTAAAAGCAGCGAGAGGAATGCAAGTCCTTCAGATGTGCTCTTACCCATCTTGCATGTGAAAACATGCACAGGAAGCTAGAAGCCAATGAATACTGTAATTTAACTGAATTATGTTGACCACATATCCTCCCAGGTAGCAACATCAGAGGAAGCAGCTTGATCAGTATTGATCTTGACTTGACTCAGATGACTCCCTTGACTGTGTACCTGACAGGAAAGTAATGATATAAGCCAGCTGTTATAATGTTTCGTTAAATGCTCCTATCTGTGTTGTAGTGTAATTATGAGCATGGTTAGGGATGCCATTCGAATAGAAAATATATATATATATATATATATTTAATTTCAAATTAAATTGTTTCTGTCCAAATGTTTTTCATTTATAAATGGTCAATTCAGTGAGTTATGTTTTCAGAGGAGAAGGGCCTGGTGTAGCTTGTGACTGTGCAGACTGTTGAGATAGAGCTTAGCCTGACCTAGGGCCATTGAAAGCCACTCAGCCCTTCAAGATTAAGCCTTTTGTTCTGTCAATAAAGGCACACCTGTTAATGGTCTCCTCAAAACATACAATATTTGAAATGAAGTAGTAAAATTTTAATTGTGAGATAGACTTGACTCCTGAAACTAGGCCTTTCCACCCTCTTTTCTCTTTTTTTACAGTCTTGCATGTGGCTTTGTGTGGCGCCGCAGCCTCATAAGAGCTGTCTTGACAGAGCCCTACCCAGACCCAGTCGTTAAAGGACTAATTGTGGAGATTTCCCCCTCAGATTGTTCTTCTCTTTTTCTCCTCATGCAGTTGTAACCCAGCTCTAAAGCTTGAATGGGACTGTGGTGAAGTAGATGTGAATGTTAAATTAGGCGAAATTAATTAAAGCAAATTACTTTGGAATATATAGTAGTCAGAGGAGAGCGTCAGATTACTAAATGGCGAGTGATCAGCTGCTCCAGCTCTTGGAAAGGTTCTTTGATGTTTTGATGTATCAGCTTTTTTATTAGGGATGTATAACAAGAGTTATACAATGTTGATTGCAGTAAAAAACTTTACTTGCAGTAAAAAATTTGCTATAAAATTATTTGTGTCTCCTGTGTTTTATACATTTTAGAAAGGGGACCTCTAATAAATTGAACTGAACTCAGCTATCTTATATTCCTTGCTAATACTTTAAATAATGTTTTATATTTATACATGAATGGTTTATTTAACCATGTGAACCTGTTATAAACCTCTTCAGTACTAATTAATATGTACTAAATTGTACAGAAGAACTCACAAATAGTTTCCATTTGAAACACATTTGAAACACAGTTCAAAACTGTACATCATAGCCATTTATAATGAATGTATATTCTTGCAGCTAACAAAATGATTTACATTGCATTGTATTTTCTGAGTTCATGCAGACACAATAGCACATTTTCATTCCAATCAGTGCTGAACAGGGAGCTGGTAAATTGGAGCAGCAAAACAATAATTCCACTGATTAGCCCCTTTCTGTGTGGCATAAGTGAACTGTTTATACTGTGGAGTACCTCTGGAAGAGGAGAGGAACCAAAACAGCCTGATTAGGCAAAGAGTAATTGGATAAGTTCATCTCACCATGAGGACAACTCGGATGACAGCTTCTGTTGACTTGCATGAGTAATGGGCCAGTAGTGTAAACTAAAGTTACATTTTAGGTGTCTGTGAATTTGTTGTTGGTGTTTAGCTCTGATATTTGGATGTGATTGATGAGTGATGCAAGATTATACAAGCCCTGTAGTTCTGTTTCATTGAACTGCATTTACTTTGGAAACTCTGGTTCTTATCCCTTCTTAACCCAGTACAACATGCATGTAGAAGGTTAAATATAATGTTGTGTGCAAGTGGGAGATCATTAGGTATTTTAAACTGGTTCTTAGTTTCCAATTTAGTATCCCTGACAATTTAGAAATACTGGAAGTGCTGCTCCCAGAGGCAGAACTGTGTCTTATTAGGGAAGTATCTGGCAATGAATACTGTATAGACAACCAGGATGTTGATCTGATTAGTGGAGCAGCTGGGGATGGCTTTGCTGCTCAGACTGTACAAAATTCTTCAAAATTCTCTTCATTCATAATTCAAGTGATCTGACAACCCTGTATGGGATGCAGATCTGCAAAGATTTCCATGAAACTCGGGTATGCTGTTACCCATTATGACAACTACACACAGCCATGAATCATCAATATTTTTTAACATGAATCACTGTTGGAGCTTGTTGAGAGATGGTGTGACAGCTCCATGATAAGTAGCATGGATCGGTCCAATGACGTTATTTTCTCACAGGGCGTCAACTGTCAACAGTCCTTTCCACAGGGGTGTCGGCACTTGAACATGGATTGTTGATAACATTTAGTGACTCCAACATGCAGATGCCAAACATAGCGTTCATCAACATAGCAAAGCCGAGGTGTCATTCACCTGACATCCACTTCCTTGGTGAATGAGATGGCATTCTCATGATGTCAGCTTGTGAAACGCGTGAAACTTCACACGTCACTGTTGTGGGCTGTTTGATTAGATTGTTTTAATTCTTTAACGAAAAACATAAAGCATGTGAGGAGTAAGGTGTGTAGCTATATTCCAAATCTAAACTATATAGTGTTGTTATACAGTGAATTTGACCTTGAAGGTGTTTTAATCCCCCTTTGCCAGAACATTGATAATATCAAACCTGTACACAAATCGTATGGGTTATAAATGGGCTGAAGGACATATTGGAATAACATTCTGGAGAGTGGTCCACTGCAATTGCCACTGGT